>SKCR01011829.1:0-88013 GCA_019454045.1 Zanthoxylum bungeanum | reverse complement strand
CTTTGGATGCCATGACTAAACTGTCTGTCTCCTTTTTCTTTTAATTATTTCACTTCAGGAGCTTCCTGCTTGCAGTTGGTATTGCTCAAACTGCACCTGTTGGATATGTGGGGACTTGGTTAATGATAAAGAGGCTTCAAGTTCCTTTGACGCATTAAAATGTTCTCAATGCGAGCACAAATGTAATATTTCCTGCCCTCATGTGTGGTTTGATTATTTTGCTCGTGCTAAATCGTTTCTGTATCTAATGGATATCTAATTAAAATTGGACTTGAATATTTAGTTTAAATGTAAAACTAGCATATACCATATAGTTTTTGTAGAGAGGACATTTTGCTCCTTAAATTTGTTTCTGTTTTTGGTGTATTTATTTCTAAAAATGCGGTGGCTCAAAATTTTTCTTTGGGATATACAAGTCAAGCTTTTGTTTGGATTTGAATTTTAGTTCATGTTTGAAATGCAAATATCCATTAGGTTGCAGAATGAAGCAAGGACAATATCAGGATTTAGATCATGGGGAGGCCATGTAATATTTAGCTAAGGTTGTTGATTATAAATGCTAAAGTGAATGTATTCATACATGAGAATGTAGGCAATGAAAAATGCAAAGAGTTTGGCTAATGCAATAAATCTTAGCAAGTCTAATTTCTGAGAAAGAAAACCATTGATTGCATATTCAGGTCTTGCCATTTGTTAGCCTGGAAAGAAATGAAATTAATGAAAGCCAAAATTGCTTTCTTTATACTTAAATTATAGGGTGAGAGCAAGCAATATGTAAAAATTGTTTAGGCAATTTTCTGAAGAAACCAACTAGTTATAATAGCTATATTTGATTTCTATATCGGTAATTTTATGTATACTATTTGAGAGAGATAGAGAGAGAATGTGTTTGTAGCAGCCAGCTTTTATAGAATGTTATTTGTAAATATAATTTCAAGAAAGAAAATAGACATTTCTAATGCTTTATCGATGCCGACCTCTCTCACCGCCTCTGTGTTGAATGCAATTGGGTTCTAGGGATTGAAAATAAATAAGGTCATAGCATGGCAGGAGGCAGTTGTATATGATCCATTTATTTTTTTCTTAATAATACACACCTTGTGTGTTTACAAAGTTACTATAGTGAGTTGTATGGATATCCTGTAAATTTTACTTTTCCCATGAAGCTTTTTCTTGTCATTTAGTTGTTTCTAATTACCTGACAATTATAAATGTTTGTAAACAGATCATGGTGCATGCCTGAAAGATAAAGATATGTGCAAAGGATTTGATGCTTGGTTTTGCGATCAAAGCTGTCTGGAGGTACTTTTGCTTGATTTTCAAACTTTATAATTCCTTTTCAGTTTTTCTCATATCTTTTGAATATGCCAATTAGGGCTTTTAAGGATACAGCTTTTGGTGCATGTCTTTCATGTTTTTTTCTTGCGTCTTGTTTGAATGAGTATATGATCATGCATAGGTTTAGAAACTGGCATGGTGGGGGGTCACTGATTACCCACCTTACCTTGCGAAAAATGATAGTCTCCCTGACCTGTTATGACCCACAAAGGAAACGATTGGAGCAACTTGGAGTAGAGGGTTTCTTTTTCTTCGAGGAAAAAAAATAGAAATAATTATCCGGGAGGTCAAACTTAAACACTTTGTTTGGTCAACCTCCAAATTCTTCTTACACATGGTGGCTCTTATATGGTGTTTTCTTCTTTTGTTTGCATCAGAATTGTTGATAATTATGTTACTTCATCTATCTTCTTAATTGCGATTCAAATAGTTGTGTTTATCTTTCTTATTAATTGTGATTCAAATACTTGTGTTACTGGTATTTACAGGTTTATTCCGGTCTTCATTCTCATCTTGGGATCATTAACCATATTGCTGATGGCTTTTCTTGGACACTCCTTAGATGCATTCATGAAGACCAAAAGGTTCACTCTGCTCAGCGGTTTGCCCTGAAGGCTGAATGCAACTCAAAGTTAGCCGTTGCTCTCACAATCATGGAGGAATGCTTTCAGTCCATGGTGGACCCAAGAACAGGAATAAATATGATACCCCATGTCTTGTATAACTGGAGGTAGATTCTTTCTTTGTTGTTAATGTTTTCATTGTTGGTAGTTCTTTTGTTGGGGGGGATGGGCGGAGGGCAGTGGATTATTGGAGGGACCACATTTGGTATTAGACTATGCAGATTTGTAAATTTTTTTCCCCCAATAATTTTTTTATATTAGGGTCTAGAATGATGAGTCTTTTGTATAATTGAAAGACGTAAATTGGCAATTAGACAATTATTGCACATTGTACCAAATACATTGCATGGGTTTAGACTTGGCATTATCTCAAATTTCGCCATTTGTATAGGACATGCATAGTTGAAGATATCTGGAATAGATCCCTTGGACTGTCTAAAACCTTGCTTGATTCATAAGAGGTCGTAGAAGGCAAGCCGTTGGTTACATTAAACATAAAGAGACTACTTAGAAAAGGCAAAAGTTAGGGCTCCTGGAACTGATAAATTTTGTTAGCACAGATATGAGATTATCTATGCCGTGTATAATTTAACATGCTTTCTTTGCCCGATGTAGAACATTGTCCTTCTTTTATGCCGTGGTGCAATCTGATTTGAAGAGAAAGTAGTGGTCAAGTTTTGTATTAATTTGTGTGCTTGTTCTTTCTCTGCAGGTCAGATTTTGCACGCTTAAATTTTCAAGGATTTTATGCAGTAGTCTTGGAAAAAGACGATGTTTTGATATCTGTGGCATCAATCAGGTAGTATTGATTTTTGCATGTTGTCATTTGATATATCAAAACATGTCGATTTTCCTTGATGACTTGGTACTTTTTGATTAGTTGTCACTCAGTGCAATTCTTGCATGTAATATTTTCAACTCTCAAACCAATGACCCAAGTGAAACATTGACTTGACTCCTTATGGTGTGATGTGACCTATTAAGTTAGGTAGGCCCTGAATTCATTGGATCTTCATTGGATGCTGCTTTTAAGCTCTATGCAGTTCGCTTCCTACATTACAGAAATAAAATTACTCAGAAGCGTGATAGATGCTTCACATGGTCATTGTTCCATGATTTTGTCCTATGCATATGTGTACATAAATGGATAATCTTCTAAAGTCCCTCTAAAAAATTCTTGAGAGACTTTCAACTTCTTGACATCTTAATTCCTTAGATTTAGGCCTATCTACTGTGTTTGCTTATATGTTCACTGCTATTCGTAACTGAAAGAAAAATAATTTTTGTTTATAGAGTCCATGGAAAATCAGTTGCAGAGATGCCCCTAATTGCTACCTGCAGCAACTACCGTCGGAAGGGAATGTGCAGACGCCTTATGGCTGCTATAGAAGAGGTATCCTACATCTCACTATGCTTAGATGTTCCATTTATATGGTAAATTTGCTGTTTTGTTTTGTCCAACTAAACAAATTTGTGGCTTCTATAGACAAATTATCCTCATCTTGCCCTTATTAGGTGATATTTCTTGATTTTCATGGCATTCATTTCTTTAATTTCTTTGTTCCATTGCGGTCAACTCTGTCAGCTAGTTCATTATCGACTGCCTGATATTGAAAAGATAACTTGCCTTCTAATTTCAATTTTGACATTTAGTTTGATAAACCTTGAATGAAAAGCATAAAGCAAGTTTGCAATCATTTTCTTTTGTTTTCAAAAACATATTGTAAAAAAAAGAAAACGCAAAACAATTTATTTTCTTGTAAATTACAGTCTATTTCCTGTTCCTTTTCACATAAGCAAACACATGAAAAAAATATTTGTGTCATCATGCAAAAATAGAAAACAACATTTGCTTTGGAAAGCAGAGTTATTTTGAAATGTTTTTTTCTTGAACTGTATCCGAATACAGGCAACAGGATAATTTCTTGGTTGAGAAAAAGGGTAGTGTTTTAGAAACAGGGATCCAAACTCGCACAAACATCTTTTTTGTTTTGTTTTGCTTCATTTTGAATTTTCTTAGTACTCAGCTTTGGAGGAGCATCACAACTAAATTTCTTGCACGATACTGTGGTAATTAGTTCTGCATTTGCTCTTGCAAGAATCATAAAAGGGACTTACATATTTCCTTTCTGTTCAATGGTGCATCTAGATGCTAATGTCCTTCAAGGTGGAAAAGCTCATCATATCGGCTATTCCCAGTTTAGTTGAAACGTGGACTCTGGGTTTTGGCTTTAAGCCAGTGGAGAAAGACGAAAAGAAAACTCTAAACAGTATCAACTTGATGGTGTTTCCTGGAACAGTACTTCTTAAAAAGACCTTGTATGGAGATCAAAAGGCATACGCACAAGCTGGTAACTCTTCATCTTTGACAGGAATGCATTTCTCTTCTCTATTATTCAATTTTCTCAAAATATAGGCTTTACTTGTGTGATTTATCAGCATTGGGAATGGACGAATTAACTGAACCGGGTATTTCTGCTGAAGTAGAGCCTATTGCGGATTCTGTGAACGAAGCTGGTGCACAAAGAAGAACTGTGGATGGCCTACAGCAATCTCCTTCTGATCAAAGCAATGCCGGAACTGGAGTTGGAGCTGAAATGCCGAACAAGCTAAGTGAATGCAAGAACTTGCCAGATTGTGTAGACAAAGGTCGGAATAAGCAGGAACAATTTTCAAAGATGTCCTGTGAAAAGCCAGTTGCTGGTTCAGGGGAAAGCAAAGCTGAAATGGTTTGTAATGTTGAACTTCCAGCTTTCTCCAGACAGATGGAGGGGATTCTCTCTGTAGAATGAGAAGTAGAAATGAAATGTATATATATTATTAGAAACTGTTTGTGTTTTGTTCAGAAAGGAAAACATGTTTAGACAGTTTAGTTTTATCAGTCCAGCTTGGGAATTGAGGATACTGGAAGTTAAAAGAAATAAAAAAAAAAATGGAAATAGAATTATAAACAATAATATCCACCAAATTGGGAAATAAAAACAAAAAAGAAAGGAGAAATGATATGCATACAAACTTTATGTATATATATTATTTTTTGAAAAGAAAGAGAAAGATTTGGTCGGGACTGAAATAAAACTTTTTCTTGCTAAAGGACATGATATTACATTTTTCAGTACTAATAAAAACATTTTATGCAAACTTAAAATTACATCAAGTTTCTTTTAAAATGGAAGGTCTCCTTTTCTAGTTGGAGGTTCATTATCATCTTTTGCTTTTTTAGGGTAGTGAGTATGAATTTATTTTGATTTGTTTGAATTTTAATTTTTTAGATTAATAAATTAGTTTATTAGAATTAATATTTGGTTAAAAGAAAAAAAAAATGAAATGAGATATAAATGTTAATTAATTTCAAAAAAATAATAAAAAAAAAAAATTCAAAGAAATAGAAACTGAAAGTACTTTTTGGGAATTGGGAAATCAAAGTTTCTGGCAACTCCAATATATAATTAAAGTTTCTAAGTTGAGCAATGAGCTCACCGTTCTTCTCTTCTCTTCTGATCTTCTCTTCACTAACCAACTTAACTAAATCAAACCAACCAAACAAACAAACAATGCCTTCATCACCGAAATTCTTCCACGCGCGATCACCCCCGTCCGCATCACCTCGCAAATCGACGGTCCTGATCTTCTCCTGCCTCATCATCGGCATCGCCGGATTCGTCTTCGGCATCTCGGCCTTTCTCTCCGCCACTAGCCACGCCGCCTCCCGCTGCACCACCTCTCATCCGAGATCGGTCAAAGTCGTGTGGGACAACCACGGCGATGGCATTGGCATTGGCAATCACGTAAATAGGAACGGTGAAGACGATAGTAAGAGGCATAAAGTTATGGGCTTTGTTGGGATTCAAACCGGGTTCGGGTCAAGAGGTCGCCGAAGATCGTTGCGGATGACGTGGTTGCCTTCGGATCGCCAAGGCCTTCAACGGTAACGGATCTTCTCACTTTTATTTTTTTATTTTATATCATTATTATTGTTCTTTTAAAAAAAAAAAAAAAAAAGATTTTCTGGTAATTATCTGATTAATTTTTACACTGTCAAAATTATTACAAGGTGGATTTCTAATTTTTTTTATATCATGAGACATATTTAGAAGTCTTTATAAAAATTATATAAATATAAAAACTTGAAACTTTTATAATTCTTTAATTAATAAAAAAAACTAATAATTGTTTTTTTTTTTTTTTGGTAATTTCTAATAATTGTTAAAAATTATAGAATTTTTACAGTGTGGACATTTATCTGACTTATTTTGACTGCACTGGATACTCTAGTAAATATACTCTAGATCCATTTGTTGTGCTGTTCATACTTCATACACATGAGAAAAATGGTATTGGCATTTGGCAGTTGTGGATTTGTTGTTTATCAAATGGTTTATGTTCTGCATTTTGTTGGAAAGACTTGATTTAGATGAAATATGCTTGCAGATTGGAAGAAGCTACTGGTCTGGCTTTCAGGTTTATTATTGGTAGAACCAATGATCAGTCCAAGATGGCAGAGCTCAGAAAGGAGGTTGCAGAATATGATGATTTTATTTTATTGGATATTGAGGAGGAGTACAGTAAGCTCCCCTACAAAACGTTAGTGCTGAGAGTAATTTTTTCGTTGTTGTTTAAGGAAAAAGTAATGATAAAATCATTCTCATATGGAATCTTTATTACAGGTTAGCATTCTTCAAAGCTGCGTATGCACTCTATGATTCTGAGTTTTATGTTAAAGCTGATGATGACATATATTTGAGACCAGGTGACTACATTTACGAAAGTTTTTTCGTTTCTTGTTTCTCTTTTGTGTGAAGTTTTTCATGTGACATTACATTCTTGTTTATCTATTCACAGATCGCTTGTCGCTGCTTTTGGCAAAAGAACGTTCTCACTCTCAGACCTATCTTGGATGCTTGAAGAAGGGTCCTGTTTTTACTGATCCAAAACTCAAATGGTCAGTTCTGATCTGGTCATTTTTATTTCATGTTTTATTTAACTTTTTCTTGGCTGCTTTCTTGCTTGGTGTTTCTGGTTATTGTTTCCCCTTCCATTGATGTGATTCCATGCTGTAGTTAATAATAAAGAGAAAAGAAATGTAGTTAATAATAAAGAGAGAAGAAATGAAAGAGCCAGTTCTAGGTGTTTTTGTCTTTAATAAAAAAGGTCAAAGCTATTCGGTATAAAAGATGTTTATTGGGGATCTTCTTTATGAATGCAATAAATGATGTAGTCCACACAAATTTAATGATAGAAGGTACAGTCTCAACTTGCAGGTATAAAAGCTATTAACCCTTTGGACAGGTTATTCCACAAATTTATGATAGTGACCACAGCTATTTGTCAAAGTTTGTAATATATTAAGAGAGGTCATTTCAGAGAAATTCCATGCAAAATAGTTAATTTTATCTTGGTGCTAGTTGGTTCAATTGGTAAAATCTTATGGGGGTGATACAATAGGTTTGTGGTTTCAACCTAGCTCAAATGGATGGGGAGGGGTTTGGTTTCCATTCATGCAATATTAAACATAAAAAAGAGGGGGATGGGGGGTTGTGAAGAGCCTAAGATCTTAGACTTTAATGGTTCTTTGGGACCAATAGATAGCCTAGACACAGTGTTTAGGCTATTTTATTGCCATATAAGCGATTGTGAGCTTAGGATAAGAATTGATGATCCGAAAAATACATTAACTTGAATGAAACTAAGGCCAAGGCTGAAACTGTTGCAGATCTAATTTTTATAAGTATTTTGTGACCAGCAAACTATGACTTGAATTCAACAGGCTGTTTAGCCCAACTATGATCTAAATATGTTTATATAAATAATCTTGATAGAAATCATGAAACAAACATTTTTTCTTGAACTTCTGATTAGTGGCTATGGGGTTTTACAAGTGCTCCATATAGGATTAATGGTCTCTGAGGCTCACTAAACTGAAAGTGGTTTTTAAGTGATCAGATCTACTAAATCCATGCAGGTATGAACCACAGTCCTATTTACTTGGGAAGGAGTACTTTCTTCATGCTTATGGACCTATATATGCTCTTTCAGCGGATGTTGTTACAAGTTTGGTCGCTCTCAAGAACAACAGGCTAGTCTGCTTTCTCAACAACCTACTGCCTGAAGTACACTGATTATCATCAAATGCTTTTTTCTCGTTTTTCTTGATATTGCTTTATTTATCAATAATTGTTTATATGGCTGATCTAGTTAGAGAAATTCCACCTAATTGGTGAGTTACTGGTAGGGTTGTGCAGATGCTTGGTTTGAATTTCTATTCGATCATCATAAATAAAAACAACACCCTGTTTGAAATCTGTTGCTTGCTTCCCCCTATGAATGGCTTGTTTTCCTCTTTCTGGATGAAACCATTGGCCCATGCTCGACTTACTTCCATGTTCCTGCAAAAAAAAAAAATGTATAAGATCAATTATGTAAATATATGAGAGATTATTTTTTGGTCACTAAGGAATATTGGAATCTAGAAGTTGGAAAATGTACAAGAAACTATCCTCCTACATGCTACATGTGCCAAGGAATTTGAAGATCTCTTAAGTTATGATGCTTCTAGAAATTCAAATTCAGTAGTTCTTCCGAAGTCTGTCTTGAATATGATTATTCCCATTTTGTTTGTATTACAGCTTCCGGATGTTCAGCAATGAGGATGTTACAATTGGTTCATGGATGCTCGCAATGAATGTCAACCACGAAGATAACAGAG
Source organism: Zanthoxylum bungeanum (assembly GCA_019454045.1). Classification (NCBI taxonomy): domain Eukaryota; kingdom Viridiplantae; phylum Streptophyta; class Magnoliopsida; order Sapindales; family Rutaceae; genus Zanthoxylum; species Zanthoxylum bungeanum. Next base: position 79,346 of record SKCR01011829.1, on the reverse strand, counting down.
AACTGTGTGCATCAGCTTGTACACAATCATCTATTGCTGTCTGGGATATTCCCAAATGTTCAGGTTGGTGGCTTAACTGAACCAAACAAACATAGAGGTGAAATGGTTGATTGGATAAAGTACTAAGCAATATATGGTTTTTCAGTTTCTCATGGAAATTTACTTTGCATGCTCACTCTTATCACGACCTGTATACTGGAATATGAAATTCATCAAATTTGTTCAGCCATTCAGCAGAATGCATAGCATATGGGTTGAATAAGTGTTTGCAGCCATTAATTTGAAGATGAAAGCATGGCATTTGCAAGTTGTATCTTGCATATGCTATAAAATGTAATCTATAGCAAAAGAAAGTAGGGTAATTGAAAATATACAGGTTAGGTGCATCATTTATCTGAGTTATCTCTTACATCATTAACAAATCAGCTTCATTCAAATGCTATCGGTACTATAATTGATTCATTTCGAAATGTTTCATGGTAGTCGACAGGTTTACATCATTTTCATATATTTTACTGATGCTTTTTATGTAGAGAATGATTGTAGCTGTGTTTGTCACATTTTTATGAAAGACACTCATGCTGAATTCTAAATATTGAATAGAAATAGTTGTTTTACATTACTCCCATCATCCAGGGCTCTGCAATCCGGAAAAGAGGTTGCTGGATCTACATAAAGAAGAGAGCTGCACAAAGAGCCCAACAATGGAGTCTGATGACTAGCAATTTTTTCCTAGATCTTTCCAGTTTTGTTAAAACTCAAAAAGGTACTTGCACAAATACTCAATTCTCGAAGGCCGTTGTGTTGCTATCAGGTACACCTATTTAGCCATTCTATGCCTTATACTTTTTCATTCCCTCCCACTTCCTTCTCCACCTTGCCCCCTCTTTTTTCTTGTAACATATCCTTTTTTTTCATGAGATAATTTTACATCAAGCGGGAGCTTTTACATCGCAATTTATTTCTCTAGGAGGTTATAGATTTTACAATTACATGTTGATTTTGATTACCCATGTAAACTGTATTCTTTTCATCAAATAGTTAACCTTGAAAATTATTGTTGATCACATTATTATTGTTAAAATTTTTATCTACTAGTTTATAAAATATTTATATGAAGAGTAGTTACTTACTTGGTTCTAGAGGTTAGTTGTATGTGCCTACCTGAATGCAGTCACTCTGTTTTGCTGTGTAATCAGCATTAGGGAAGGAAAAGTTCATACACAGTTCCTGTAAGTTCATACATAGCAATAAAGGCATATGCCTGAACTATTTCCTTTTTCTTTTTTTGTTTATTGCCCTGCGATTAGGGTTGGCAATCAAGACATTTGGTCCCGGATCCTGAACCTAATGATTCGGGATCTTGAATCTCGATCGGGATTCAAGATTTTTTAAAGTTAAAATTCGGGAATCGTGATCGGAATTTTTACTCAAGATAATTTTTCATCTTAAATCTCGTACCAAATGGTATAGGATCCAGATTGGGATTGTGGATTTTTTGCCGACCCTACATCTGAGTGCTAATAAACTTGTTTAATCTTTTGCTGAGGTTAATTTTAATAATACATCAATCTAGAAATGTATAGGATCTTGAATTCTTGATTGATTTAAAGCTATTTTCAGCTTTGGAAGATTTCACAATGTCTGATCATTCCTAATAGTGTGTTGTCAGGACTACTTTGCGTTTTAATTCTTCAATATTGTGGTGGTGGAGTAAAAAAAAAATGACAGTGTTTGGTAAATATGACTTTTAAAGGTAATTTTAACAAAAAAAACAGTAAATTTACTACTACTACTATACTTTTTTTTATCAAACAGTTGTGTGATAAAATCAATTTTTTAACTTCCTAAATCATTGGCTGCAAGTGTTTATTAAATATTTTATCCAACAACAATACGAAACAGAGGTGAAGTTCAGATGATCTTCATTGGATGTGTTTTTAACAAACTTTCGGCTTGCTTATCTCAGAAATAGTAAACAAGTCTCAACTGGAGGTGAAGTTTAGTTAGAGGATCTTCATCTGGATGCTTATTGCTTGTTTAATTAACATACTGTAGGCCTGACAGGGCTGTACCTATCAACATCCAATGGGCTGGTCCTTGACTGAGTGCAACTCCTCTGGTAAAACAAAAGCTTTAACATAAAATTCATCACAAGGTAGGTTTGTCTTACATACTCGAAAGTCTCAAATGGCCAGCAGCCCATAAAAATCAAGCAAGCCCTTTGGTGAACCTCACACATTGCATGCAATCTAGCTCTAGCCCCAGGACATTATTTTGTCCCAACACTAAGAGTGAGAATACTGCCAGATAGAGAGAGTATATAAGTTATGAAACACACATTAGAGTAAGAGAGCGTCAAAAAATAATCTCATGTTGTGAAATTATGATTTTGTGAGCGTTAACGCTAGTATTAATTTATCTATTTGGTTTTGTTGGTGTAGGATTAAGGGGATACCATGAGAGGGTGAGGCATTTGATGCTTTTAGGTTGAGAAAGACGCCAATTGTTACTTTCTTATAATATTATATAACACAGTATAAGTCATAAAGTATGTAGAGAGGCCAAATCCTGCTTTGATATAGTCTATCTGAATCCCTGCTAAAAAAATGATGGGAGGGAGAGAGAGACCTACTTCCATTTTGAAATTATGAGAAATTCTACTACCACAGTCGACAGTCATTCAAGGATGTTAAAAAAGAGAGATACAATTTTAAGCCTTGAGAGACAGCTTTCATGTTATACTTCAAAATTCGAACATTGGGAATTTGGGATAAATAGTTAAAATATTAGTTGTGGCTACAAAATGTAACACCCAGATCATGACTATAAAGACTTTATATTTAAAGTAGCAGGCAGCTATAGACAATGTGAGAGATATGCTCAGTTGATTTCTCATCTGCCCAACACATACCACATTTGATTATTTTAACTTTCCACTGAATTGGAGACAATTGGAACAAAGAAATAAATATTTCAATTATTAAAAAATAAAAATAAAAAATTTATTGCAGACTGTTTTTGTCAAATGCAACAGCCAATCAATCCCATGGAGGAATTTGATTTCATTAAAACCCCCATGTGATCTCTCTCTCTGTCTCATTGAATTTGATGTCATGGGGTGCCCATGTTCTTGCTTGTGCTTTCTCTTTAATTATATAGAGTTGCCAATACATGGTTGACATATATGCAAAGGAAGCTCTAATAATTTGTTTTAATTCTTTATATTAGACTTTTTATTATTATTTTTTTTAAAAAAAATTATTTATTATATATTTATTGTTATTTATATATATATTGAATTTAACTTTTAAATGATAAAATCATATTTTTATGTGATATAATTCTAACAAGTCTGATATACAATAATTAAAAAATAAAAAAAATAATGAAATGAATTTTAACGAGAACATAGACTCTTTTAAAATATATAAACTAATGAATATAATTGATTGAGTCACATTATCTTCGCATGTAGTCAATATGTGACATGCTTCTAATTATGGATTGAACAATGATATATATAAGGATTTCAGTCATAGATTGTTTAGGTGGCTGGATTTGTGTGACTGAGTCGTACCATCAACATAATGACTCAGCCACACAGATCCAACCATCTAAACATTTATGATTTGATATATGATTAAAGTCTATATTTATAATATTTTCCTTATGGATTTGCATTCCAACCCACTTCTGATACACAATCCAAGTTAGATTTGTTTTAAGCAACACAAGATTTTGCATTAAATTTGTTGTCATTCAGATAATATCATTTTAAGTATCGGATTTACTGAAATATTATAGGTAGGAGGTGTCCTTCACCGCTGTCCTAGTTGTGCTTTTCATTCAAAGTCTAAATTCTCACAAGAGATTATGGGAAGCCAAAATTTGACAACACCTCCTTCAAATAATTTGTTGATGATTTAATTACAAATGTATGTAAAATTAAAAAATAAAATAAAAGATGAAGTACAACAAAGTAATATTGTTTTTAAAAAAAATATTGAAGTACAACAAATGTATATAAAATTAAAAAGATGATTTAATATTTATTTATTTTATGAGTAAATTATCCATTTTGAATCCAGATATTTGTTTAGACTACGTAATCACAAATATGAAGGCAACAAACCTTGGCATAATTGATCTAATATTATGCTTTTGGTCACACAGTTTCTAAGCTATAATGTGAGAGAAATGGGGCAAACTAAAGTAGAAGTAATGGTGGGGCAATTACAAATTATAAGAGGAAAGGGTTTATTACTAGACCCGGTCACGTTTCGGTTCGGAATCGAAATCGAACCAAAACCGGAACCGAACTGGATGGAATCGTAAGGTTACGGTTTCATCCGGTTCCGGTTCCAAAATCAGAACCGAATCAAAACCCGAATAGTTTGGTTACGGTTCCACATAATTTAGAAGCATAATCTTAAGGTTCGGTTCGGTTCCGAACCCAACCAATTTTTTCCCCTAAAAAATAAGGAACTAAACTATGGCCAGGTCTACTAAAAGTTTGAGCTATAATTTCAGTGAATAGTTCATAACTAAGCTTTAATAAATTTAAAAGAACTGAAAAAGAGTGTAGTTGAAGTGAAGATTTGGATTTAAAATTAAGGAGCCTATTATGATATAAAAATGATTGATACGATACAATAATGGTGAAAATAGAAGTAATCTTCAAGTCAATCAAGGGACATTATGGGCCTATTCACCTTCTGATTGGCCCATTAATAAGTAATCATGTTCTTCCATTTATTACTTTAGACTCTGCTTAATTATGTTATTACCCAATTATAACTTGTTTCTAAAACTACTAAATAATGAACAATATTTCTAATTTCAGTTTAGGAAGGAATATTTATTTGCAATAAAATGGATTAATTTGCTTAGGTTTTGAGTTCATAATTCATATTCATAAAGACCATGTGAGCACTTATTATAAAAGGATAGCACCAGCTACCACATGACAAAAACCCCATTTTCTAATTGCCAATATATTTTACTTACCATTCAATTGGAAAAAGCATCTTTTAAAAAACATGAAAAATATAGCAATTAATATTTTCTGATTTTGGTTTAGAAGGCTCACACCCAATTCAGTGTATTTATTTGTCAATAATGCATAGGAATCTCTCTTTTCTATTATTTTTATTATATTTGAATGAAAAAGGTTACTGAAATTTTGACTCTTTTGAATTGTTACAACAAATACTGTCACTAAAACTAGACATTTGGAAATCGACTTTAAATTTTATTAGTAATTTCGTATATAAATGTTGGGCCCGAACTATTTGGATTAATATAAAATTTAATTTGTGTGGGTATTGAGATTACGGAACATAATGAAATATAATGATCAATTTATCTCACATTAATTAAGTATGTGATTAATCGGTGGTTTAACTCATTTTTTAAAACAATTTATATGATTCAATATAACAGTATTAAAGCCTATTATCTATCTTATCTGCCCACAGATTGATTAAAAACTACTAATTAAATCCCGATAAAAATGAATTAAAAAAAGAAGAAGATAAAAATGAATTAAAAAAAAAAAAGAGATGCACATAAGGATTTGTTTGCAAGTTCCAAAGTATGATGACTTTGCCATGTGCGAAGACAACCGCAATTTAGAATGTCTCGAACTTTGAATCTCAGAAGTGACGGTAAGAGTGTAAGAGTACGGATACAATTTTTAAGGTTTTATTTTATAAATAGGAAATTGATTTTTGAATTAATTTCATCCTAATCAATAAGGTTATTTTTGACCCTCCAAATAAATTAATAATAATGTCTCTATGTTTTATATATAAAGTTTGCATTCGGATTTCATTGAAGTGAAATTTGACAGTTCATTAAATGTTTTACTAATTTTATGAATAATTAGTGCATGTTTGATATGATTTTTAATAGAAATAAAATAATTTTTTAATTTCAAAAGTTTTTTTTTTTTAAAATAAAAAATTGTGGTGTTTGATTGTATTTTAAGTGGATCTTTTGAGAATTAAAAAAGTTATTTTGGATTTTTGGGTGTAAAGCTTGAAAAGCTTATTTAAATTATTAAATTGTCTATAATACCCTAATTTAATTTAGCAATATTATTTCTTTTATTTCATAACACAACTTAAAAAAATTATCCAATAAAATAATTTTATAATTTTTAATGAATCTTCTCATTCAAACCAAACACTTAATTTATTTTTTTTATTATCAACAGTTGTACTTCTAAAAACTCTACTAGTAAAAACATTACTTGAAAAAAATTTATTTAAAAAGTTATACTAAACATACCTTTAATATCATTAAGATGGTTGAAGACTTTTATTTTATATTGATTTCCAATACACAATAAAGATAATTTAATAGAATACATAAATGGATTGTTTAATACTTTACAATATATAAATATCATAATCAATGTAAATGAGTTGTTTAATATTTTACAATATATTTAATTAAATATATTTTATATGTTTAACTGAACATATACAATATATTATATACTTTACACACATATAATATATGCTTTATACTTGTTTACAATATGTGAAGTATCATATATTATATACAATATATTATAAAGTATTATGTATACTTTACACCTATTTATTAAAATATATGTTTAGTTAACTATATAAAAGTATACATTGTCATTCAAAAAAATTAAAATTAAAATTAACTGAAGATATACAAAATAAATAAATTAATTAAAGTAAGCATAGAAATCCATCGTTCAAAATTAAATAATATGCATACAATATAAAGGCTCGAAGATATATATTTTTTTTTATGTGAAATGCAAACTTTTTAGCTTTTATGTTAATTTTATTTATTTTTCATTAAATTAATCTTTAAATCAATTCTATTTGACATGCTACTTGATATAAAATGAAATTAGTACTTTCGTTATATTTTTCATTAAATTAATTATATTTTCTTTATATTTTTTATTAAATTAATTTTCAGATTAATTATATTTTATTTATATTAAATTAATTATATTCATCTTATTATTATTTGGAAATGCTCTACAAATTGATAATCACGCAAGGGTAAAATGGACATTTTAAAATAGAAATTAATAAGATAGTTGAAATAATATATAAACTAATAAATGATCATCTTAGAAACAAAAAATAGGAATTAATAAGATAGTTCGATGACACGTCAATTTCTCTATACTTTTTTTTTGAATCCATTCTTCCGGGTTTAAGCAGAGCAAATAAAATTTATGACTATCCCATGCTCTTATTAGAAACTCACTTCCTGAATTCACGCCCATAACTTCAAGATAAAATCATGAACCCTACGTCATCAAGTCACGCCCCTTGAGACGTGAATTTGCCAATACATTTTCCCTCGATCTCGTATAAGAAAAATATGGACATTTTAAGTAAACATGCTGCCCCTTGTGATCGGGATCAATTTGATCCATTTAGCAAATTTCTTTATAATATAATTGCTGAGTGCTGAGTGCTGACCCAATAATCATGGGTTCAGTACCATCACCATGTTCATCACGAGACCAAAGTAAAAAGAATTTAATAAGATGGCCAAAAAAAGGATTAGATTTTGATTCTGGTGAAGGGAAAGGGAAAGGGAGATGAATTTTCCTCAATATGCATGGCTTTATTATTACTTCCTATAGATTTTTGTCTGCAACTTGTTTTACCCATCATCTTCTTTTTCTTTTTTTTATTTTATGGGGTTTTTGTTTTCTTTATTTTTTGCAGTGATTGCTCAGATTCAAAATTCAGAAAGCCCAGAAGAGTATAAGATTGTCTCACGAATCAATTACTTTTAAATTTTGTAGCATTGAATTACTTCTACATGTGAAGAGAGTTTTAAATTAATTCTTAAGACTAACTTAAGAAATTATAAGAGTGAAGTAAATAAAGCTTGAAGGAAAAATCTTACCTCCGCCAAAAACAGCCATGGATCCTATATTCATCATATTTCAAGTGAAAAAATTCATATGTGTGATTTTATTACAACACAATATTATACAAGTTAATGAGATTCAGTGTTAAGTTGATTTGTATTAATCATTTTATAATCTTCGTATTAATAGTAATAAACAGATTAAAATTCAGTTACATATAAATTATTTTTTAATAATCATCGATTCGAAAAAAACTGGATACAAAATAAATGTAGGAGATAAAGAATAATAATGCACTATCACAATTATAAATCTAAATAGAGAGTGGTGGGGGTGGGATAAGGGAATTTTGTCATGGAGCAGAAAGAAAGCACGTGATGGCCACATGAAAAAGGAAGAGAGAAGGGATAGGTAGCAGTTTCAGCGAAGCCAATTTCTTATAATCAATCATCTTCATTTTTTATGATACGATTATGATCAATCCTTATCATACCCCATCATCATCATTCATCTCCATCTCCATCTCCATCTCCATCTCCATCCTGTGATCATCAATTGCCCAGCTCCAGGCCTTTTTTTTTTGTCTTCTTTTTGACCAATATCAATTTACGCAACCTTGAAATGGGTGCATGCAATGCAATGCAAGCTTGTTAGCTTCAGTCAATCCCTTTTATTAGGAGGAGGAGGAGTCAGATCATCTCTGGACTTTGTAATTTGTATCCATGGCTATACCATTTCCATATATTTATATTTATATTTGGAGTATATGCAGTAGGAGGGGGTTAATAAAGTTAGTTCAAAATGTTATTTAAGTTTTATATACTTCGACGTCTCTGTCAATATTAATTGGATATTTCCAACAAATTTAACAAAACCGATAATAAAATTAAGCTACATTGAGAAATATTAATTCCAAAAATCAAAATTAAGGCGGATTTATAAGTGGAAAATCATAATTCAAGGTAAACTCAATCATTTCACTTCGATATAAAACTCTGACTATGATTTCTCATCATAATCTAAGCTTCAATTTCTCTGAACTAAAATTTACTTGCGTGATTAATGATTAATAATTAATAATCAATAATAATTCAATTTTAATCATATAATAATACTAAAATAGACGTAATCATGACAAAACATCTTTAAAAACTCAATAGACTTTTTTTTTTTTTTTTTTTTTTGAAATCGTTGGAAACCCCGCCACCAAACCACTCATTATGGGCCGCGGCGCAGGTAAAACCCCCGGCTGCCCCAGGCTCTTACAAGAAGTTGCACCCCCTGGATTCGAACCCAGAACCTCAAGGTGAGATTCTGGACCCTTCACCACTAAGCCACACCCCCTTGGGGGCTTAAAAACTCAATAGACACCCGAGTAATTTTAATGAGTTTAAAAACACGAGGAAAAAAATTATTAATTTCACCATATATACTTTCCTTGACACAAATAATCGAAATGTTTTATTCTTTCCATCATTTCATTGACTTAAGTTCAAGCAAATGCAAAATATATTCTAGCAAATTGATTTATTTATAATAAAAAAATAAATTAAAAAATAAAAAAGTGAATAATGTAGATGAACTCCATGTGAGTGGACATAGAAAAGTAAACATATATAACTTGGAATGTCTGGCAGCGAGGAACCTCAAATGGAAAGAAAAGTACGGATTAGAAAAGTTTTTAAGGATAATTGGGAGACACACATAGTGATGGGTGTCAGAATTTTGAATTTTGAACGCAAATAAAGCAATAAATCACACTCTTCTAAGCTTTCATTTCATTTACTACACTCACAACTTTTGCATTTGGTCCCATTTCTATAACCCACAAATATGCAAAACTCACTCAACGTTTTTCATTTGTCTCATAAATTCATAGGGATGGCACCCAATTTCGATTTTTGACAAGATTTTATAATTCAATATCATTTGGTATGAGATTTGTGATATTCTTTTTTTTGTCATGAATGATAATTTGGCCGAGATTCGATATATCTTTTTATCTAAATCTCGATTTATTGTTTAAAAATATCAACTTTAATTAAGATTCGAAATCCCAAATTATTTAGTCCGAGATTTGAAATAACTTTTTTCGAATTAAATATAGTATGAAATTCAAGATGGGATCGAAACTGTCAAATCCTAACCTATACGATCTATTGCCATCTCTACAAATTTATATGGGAAATTAGTAAAATTAGCCCCAAAAAAAAAAAAACTGTCATTTGATAAAATAAGCCACAACATTTGGTTTTGCCAAAATGGTCATTTTCTTTGCCAAAATAGTCATTTTCTTCAAAATATACGCCGAAGTTCTTTTATTTTTTTTTAAAAAAAAAAAAAAATATTTGAAATTTCGGATATCCAAATTATGACTTCGGATCTCAGAATCTCCAAAAATTTCAAAACTATATAAGGCTGGGGTCTTTGAAGTGAACATAATACGATAAAAAAATATTTGAATTATTCATCAAGACTTAGGCCGGGGTCTCCGTTTTATGATGGTCGATTGTACGCTTTGACGCGGAGGCACATCAAATTAGGCATTCGACCTATAGAGGATAACATTCAGTTGATCATCGTATCGCGTATCGGTCACGCAGATGAGGTCAATATTTTAGACATCGCATTGCCAAACTGCATACTACATGTCATATTTTATATTGTACATATTAATTTATTTTTATATTTTGCATTATAGACAAATCCTAAAAATATATTTTTCTTTGCAGGGCTGTAGGGTGGACATAGGAGCTCTTATTATAGGGCATTGGTTTCAGGTTCATGCCCCTGGTAGGACAGACATTCCCTATGGCATGGTCATCACTCGACTTATACAATATTTCCAACTGAATTTGGATGACGAGGTGGTCTCCTCTGATATTTTTTATTGTACATATTAATTTATTTTTATATTTTTCATTATATACAAATCCTAAAAATATGTTTTTTCTTGCATGGCGGTAGGGTGGACATATGAGCTCTTATTATAGGGCATTGATTTCCGGTTCATGCCCATGGTATGATGGACATTTCCTATCTCATGGTCATCACCTGATTCATACAATATTTCCAACTGAATTTGGATGACGAGGTGGTCTCATTTGAGCATCTGAATATCATTAACTAGATATTAATGCGACGAATGAGTCTCTATTGTACAGAAGCAGGTGATGTTTTCATGACAAGTATCGAAAAATTATATATATTTTTTCATGACAAAAATTAATGGTGATTTGATTATTTAATTTTTTTTATCTGTTTGGTAAGCCGATGTGCTACGCGGAACCAGTCGTCACATGTTGATCATTTGTTGGTGATCCTCCAGTAGACTCTGATGGCGTTGGCCATCATCCAGTAGGCTCCGATGGCACTAGCCACCCTCAAGTATGCTCTGATGGTGCTGGCTTATCTCACGCTTCTCATCCCCTAAGTGATCCATTAGTCACTTTGTTACGTGACCGCGTGATTGCGATAGAGGAGGGTCAGACGAGGATCGATGTGCGACAGAAGAGAAACGAGCAGTCAGTAGATGAGGCGTTAGAGCTTTTGAGAATGTGTCAGCTCATAAAGATATTAGGTCTGATGATGTATTAGCTAACATTGATTTTGATGATATGTAATTTTTTTTATATATATATAATTTTACATATGTCTCAAAAGCAAAAAAAAAAAAAAAAGAACAAAAAAAAAAAAAGAAAAGAACAAAAAGAACAAAATTTAGTCCAAAAAATAAATCATAAATGAATAAAATTTATTTTATTAATATATAAAAAAAGAAAATATTATATATAAAAAAAAATCAGCAAAGTGAATTTTGGAGATATGAAGTAATAACTTCAGATATTTGAAGTTTCAAATAAAAAATTTTAAAAAAACTTTGGTATAGATTTCGGAGAATTTGGATTCTCCAAAATCTACTTCGGAGAAAATGATCATTTTGATAAAAATCAAACATCATGACTTATTTTGATAAATGATAAATTTTTTTTAATTAGTTTTACTAATTCCCAAATAATATTTGGAAGCATTTTTTATGGGTGTCTAAGCACTTTGGATTCCTCGTAGAGAGAGAGAGGCAGAAAATTTGTCCATAGAACTCACTCCATTATGTTTTGTTTTTTTATTTTTATTATTAATTTATCGATTAGACTCACTGGTGGTCTTATCTTATTTTCAATTATTACATTTCCTCTTCTGTAGGAATCTCTTTAAGATCCCTCCTTACAAAGTTTGGTTAATTTGAGCTAAAATCAGAGTCAGTACTCCAATATCAAATATATAGCGAAAGGTAATGAGTATTAATAGTTTGTCATTGAGTATCCATGTTAGCACTTGATAAAATACAATTTTTTTTTTTAAAAAAAAAAAATAATAAGAAGATAGGCAAAGTCTATATATATATATATATTTAGAGAAAATGATATATACATCCTAAAATTTTGTATAAAAAAATAAATATACATCCTTAATTTCAAAAATGGATATATGTATCCCCACAATCTGATAAGATGACATATATTCACTTTCATAGTTTCATAACAAAGATAGATGCACCAAAAAAATTATAGAAACGACATTGTTTGAATTGAGAGAAGAAGAGGCGAAAATTTAAAATATTTTTATTTGACAATATAATTTATGTTGCTAATTTTTTTAAATACTTAACGAAATTTTAGAAATATATCTGTCTTTTTTAAGAAACTTATGGGTTTTTATGTCATTTTACTAAATTTTGGGGTGCATATGTTCATTTTGTAAAATAATGGGGGTATTTGTCAATTTTATAAAATTTTAGAGGCATATATATATTATTTTTCCTATTTTTAACTCTATGTCTCCTTCAAGACTCCAACTCGGATAGCAAATTTTTTGTTATAATCAACTCAACTACATTCTTAGGGCCAACAAAATACGAAGTTGAACAAAGATTTTACTATGTTTTATAAGGCCTCGTTCAAGTCTGTAATTTTTAATTATATATTATAATTTTTTAATCTTTATAACTAAAGTACATTTGAACCATGAGCAACATCAGGAGTGGGCTGTCCAAGCCAATAATAATAATATATTTAGTCCACCAATATTACATTAAAAAAAGTAGACACCCTTAAAATAAATTCATGCGTCCATCATTGATCAAAACCTCATAAATTAGCTCGGTAAAAATGCACTATTTAAGATATTTGAACCGAAAATAGTTGGATCGACTTTTAAATATCTGGAAGAAAATTAACATACATGGAGGACTCGAATCTTCGACTCGAAATTGATGCAATGTCCACTACTGAATCAACAAGTGATTTGTAATTACTCAAGTCAGAGGCGGTGCCATGTAAGGACCAGAGGGGGCTTCGGCCCCCTCTGGCTTTTGGGGAAAAAATTAATTCTTGAGTACCCTATTTAAATTTTCAATTATCCTATAAATTTCTTTTATATTTCAAAATTTGATCATTTATTTAAATCAATTTAATGATAGATATATAAAATTAAAATAACATTTAATGATATCAATTCAACCACAATTAGATTATATGAAATCAATTATTAAGATTTCGATATCTATATTTAAATAAAAAAATGTAAGTTAAAATAGCTTCACATATCCATATTAAAAGAAAACAAAAATAGTATTATGTAATTTATAAGACTGATAATTATCTAGATAAATATTGAAAAATGTCACGTAAGAGATCGTATAAAATTTAAATAGTATCCATGGATCAAAAAATTTTGGCACCTATTATTTTTATATAAAATATGTTATTGTTACAGTTCAGACTACTTAGCCCCTGCTGAATCGAATTTCTGGCTCCGCCACTGACTCAAGTTATATGTTCATATACAAGTTTTGTCTCTTCAGATCATGAGTTCGAATTTAAAGGTGTGTTTTTTGTAAAAATTTGAGGTAACTGAAAATTTCAACTACTGCACTTAAATCTGAATTGAGTGATTTGACGATAAAATTTTTAGTGTGAAAAAAAAAAAGTTGTCTCTCACCCCCACCCTCTTTCATTTGTAAAAATAAAATAAGCATGGTGATTTGAGGGAAAAGAGAAGGAGAAAAAGGCACGTGATGCCCCATATTTGTAAAAAGAAGTAAGAAGTCAGAAACAATCAATCAAAGTTATTTTTGGTGAGAATCAATCATTGTATTTTGTGTACTCCGAAATGTGTTCTGTGCACAATATGCATTCACCCCCTATAACCTCTTACAATAATATGCTAAGGTCGGAAAATATTTATCTTGTAAGGTTTCAAAATGATAAAAGTGAAATTATTAATTTCACCATCTTAATATAGTGTAGTCAAATTTATTATTATTTTTTCGAAATGTCTAGTTTTTTTTATCTCAAGTTCAAAGAGTATTCAATTTTCTACTCAAATGTTAACGGTATTATAATTTTGATAATATAATAAGAGTATTTTGGTCATTTGAAAATATTTGGGTAGAAAAATAAATATTCTGTGAACTTCGAATGAAAAAAATGAACAAATATTTTTTAAATTTCGGTTGGAAAATATAACACTTTAAAGATCTTGATAAATTTGAAATGAATAAAATTTGAGTTTTCAAGTCATTTGATTTATATAAAAATAAATTAAAATTTGGTCCCTCCCTATTGGTCATTTTGAGGTGAAAATTAATGTTTCCAACGACTATATATATAAGTATGACAATTATAATCGGAAAGATTCGCAAAAATCTGGATCAGTAAAAATTTTAGATTTTTATTTTTAAATTATTTAATTTTAAACATTTAAAATAAAATATCAATTTAATATCTGAAACAACATATACACCAAAATAAACTCAAACTAAATCTAAATCTAAAAATATAATAAAATTATATAATAAAAAAATTAATTATTTTATATTTTGTTTCCTGCTTCCGAATCTAGATTTTATTTTTTATTTCTATTAATGTGGATTCAAATTTTTTCGGATCCATGTTCGAAAATTTTCGAATATAAGTATCATCCTTACATATAACTATTAAAGACATTAATCTTCACCCAAAATGACTAATGGAGACCAATTATTATTATTTTTAATATAAATCCATTACAAATACTTGAAAATTCATAAATTTTTCACTTCAAATTTATCAACATATCTTAAAGTGTTCTATTTTTTACTCGAATTTTAAAGAGTTTTTATTTTCAAAAGTATTTACTTTTCCTTCCGTACATTAACAAATAATCAAAATACCCTTATGAGATTAAGAAACTCTAACATCGTTAACATTTACTTGGAAAAGTGAATATTTTTTAAATATTGGGTGGAAAATTAAACATTTCAAAAAAATTATCTTTGACTGCGCTTTAACTAAAAACCAGCTCTGCAATTATATACATTTCAAATGATGATCTCTTGAGTGCATTAAACAACACACAAAAAAAAAAAAAAAAAATTTATGGAAATATTTGATTAAACAGATGAAGCATTCCACCTAACCTAACTCTTTTTTTACAATAAAATTTCCAAATTTTAATAAGCTTTTGTTAAATAAATGAACAAATACAGCTTTAGAAGGACACTTGGAATTTATAAATTAGAATTAACCAAACCCTTTTTTTAGAATAAAATTTCCAAACTTCAATAATCTTTTGTTAAATAAATGAATAAATACAGCTTTAGAAAGACACTGAGAATTTATAAATTAGATTTCAATCTATAAATTAACTACGGATTAGGTTATGTTGCTAGTTATTTTAATAATAATTAACGTCCATCTTACCTAACAAACCCATAAAATAGCTCTAACAATTTTTTTGGAATCCCATTTGTGTGGTGATAAGAGCACTTAAGTTTATCAGAATTTTTAATTAGGATTTAAATTTTTTTAAAGTTATTTCTTGTTTTTATTTTTTATCAAATAATGTTTCTCCATAATATCATAGAGCCTAAACACTCAAGAGTTTTTGCATTTCAAATATCTTAATTTATTACTATTGTATCACATTACATAATAAAAAGGGGAATTATCTCTTAACCGCTTCATATGTGAGAATACACATAATCAAAATATTTTTCTAATAATGTTACTGCAACACTTCCCATTTATGTTTAGTATCAAATAACTAAATTTCTATTAAGGTAAGAGAATTTGTTAAATATTTAGAGATTTCCCCGCATTTAATTTATATTATAAATGTAAATTATTTTTACACCACCTCCAGTTTAGCAACTTATATTCGCACCTCCAATTTAGCAAATTATCTATACACCACCTTTAGTTTTACAAATTATCTCTACATAACATCCACTAAAAACTTTAAAATTTTAACCATTAAAATATATTAAAAATAAGCTTTTTTTTTTTTTAATAAAAAAACTAGACTTGATTTTTGCCATCACAAATGCCCGTCAGGGTCAAGCATGCTGAGGATATATAGTAATACATTGGGATAGCAATAATCCTTACAAAGATGGGGTCCACGGAGGCATGTTATGTTAGGATTTGGTATAGGTATAAATTTTTTTTATACCTGGTGGTTAGTTGGATCGGATACGGGTATTAGTATCTCCATATAAGTAAATGTAAAAATTTCATGTGAAGGCGTAAGGGATAAAGTGGGTCATACCGTCAAAGACGAGTGATGATGAATCAGTAATTTCCTCTTATGTGGTAGAGATATGGATTGATATGATTGGAGGATTAATATTAATTTCTTTTTATCAATTTTATGGTTCTTCAGCTAATTATACTTCAAGTACTTAGATTGATTTCTTTGTCTAACCCATGAAAGGGTAATTGCAAAAGGTATTCCAATGCCAAAGTAAGTAATAAAACTATTTTTATTATGTTTTTGTTTTTGTGTTCCAAATCTTTTAATTATTCGTCTCTCTCAATTACATTTACGATCATCCTTTTATAGGAGAAAATGGTTTGTTGGATTGTAGTAAATTTATATATTTAGAATTAGAAATATATTTATAAAATATAATAATTTGTTAAATTGGAGGTGGTGCATATATAATTTACTAAATTATAGGTGGTGAATAGATAATTTGCTAAACTGAAGATAATGCCGAGATAATTTTCCTTCAGAATATAAATTGAATATGGCGATTTGACATAAATTCCCCTATGATATCATCAACCTCTTTATATCTTTAACGGAAATGTAGTTATTTGATACTAAATATAACTGGAGGTGCTACAGTGATATCGTCGGAAAAATATTATAATTATGTGTACTTTCTCATATTTGGAGGTGGCTGATAGATTATTTCCCTAATAAAAATTGTATTTGTCGAGTTTGTATACTTAATAGTAAGGATGAACAAATAGTGAGTTGAATCGAGTCATTTATTATCGATCCACGCAAGTTATGTAAAGTGAAATTGCTAACTTTCAATCCCAAAAAAAAAAGAAAAAAAGAGAAAGACACATGCCCCGAGTTGAGTCGACGGGTTAGAGACAATGATCTTTTTGATATAAATTAAATATTTACGAGTCACATTTTAAAAATAATAAATAAACATTATGAGTATATGTCAAGATAATTATATGGATAAATTCACAACCATTCAGAATTTCGGGTCAAAATTTGTGCACCCTTACTTATTTCGTCGTGAAAAATAGAGATTAATACTAAATAGTTGTTAATCTTTTTCCATATCTAAAATTTGAAAACAAAAAAACGAAATAGAAAGAGAGGGATGAGGTCAACTCAAGTCCTTTGCCGTTTGATGATGATTAATTAATTCTATATAACCGACCAAAAATTAAAAATCAAACCTTTGATTATATAATTAATAATTTTTTTGTCCGTTTATATGAAATGTGTAATCAAACACACAGTCAGTATGACATGCTAATATGAGATTTATATATTGCTAAGATGCCTTGCTCTAAGAATCCATTGAATTATAAGTAAAATATAAATTAATTAATGACCAATTGAGAGAAACAAAGTGTTATGTTAATTTAATCACATTATTATAGTGCTATATTAATTTAATCAACATCATTATTATAATTAATATTCGAAGTTTTGTCATGGTACAGTGAACTTTCCCCATAATATGTAATGCTTAAGAAATTTTGATTCTGTTCTTCTTCCAAGGAAGTAACCCTTTGTTCTTCAAATCTAGTAGCTATAATCTATATTAATTTTTAATTTTTATTTAAATTCACAAAAGCAGTCTATATAGTACATATTCTCTTCTTTCTATTCTTTTTTTCCCTTGAAGAATAAAACAGAAGAATAAGCATCGCCATTTTTTTTTTTAAATGTGTAAGAACCTTGTTATCATTTTAAGTAATGAATGAATTAGAATCTCATAGTGATTTAACTTCTGCTAATTTTTTAAAGATCTAGTGTCACATATATATTTATGTTGATAATAAAAAATTATAATAATCGCTCAATCAACTCAACAGTCGAATCGCTCAATCGGCCTAATAACTATATCGCTTAATCGGCCTAACAGTTGTATCGCTCAATCGGCCTAACCTCAAAATCACTCAATCAGCAGTAAAATCGTCCCCACCAACCGAAGCAACGGCCGAATCAAGGAACAGTTGCACAAATGTGACCGGATAGTTGAAGGATGTAGCGCATGTTCATAGTGGTTGATATAAGTAGCACACCACAACATGCAACATAACCTGACAGTTACCACAACATGGAGCCACGACAGGGACAATTGCCACAACTGGCATAAGATTAAGCAGGGAGCCATGAGATAATGAGATTCAACAGTTCAAGCAGTTACCGAGATGGTTATTTGTGCTACTATATAAGCCCAAAGTTAAATCTAGAGAGAAGAAAGAACAATCAAAAGACTTTTATAAGTAAAATAATTTTCTTTTATCTAAATTAATCAATTATGATTGTGTGTTTGCGCTCATTGGAGAAATTCCTTAATAAAATCACTTCGCTTATAGGGGGTTCCTCCTCAAGGAGGTTTGGCACCACATAACATGTTACCTGCGGGAGATAATGCCATGTTGAGGGAACAATTGGTCGAAATTCTCTATAACTAATTCAACTTCAGAATAAGGCAGATACGACCTAGATATAAAAAATCTTATCCCGATTGGATAGATATGGCTTACCCAAGGCCGATGAATTATAAAATATCTGAATTCTTCTTATTCATGAGGTCATAAGAAATATCCATCGTTGAACACATAGGGACTAGGGAGGTTCACGCTAGAAAAGAATCGTACTGATTGTTTGCCTTAGCTGGCAGACGGGCACTAAAAGGGAATGAGGTGGCAGATCCACTATAGGGAGAATGTGTTGGGAGACGACCTCCCGCCGTTTGGTTATAGCTAATATGCACTCAAACTAAAAGAAGCCCCTCAATCCGGAAATACTATCGCCTCAGAGTAAGGAGGTTAGCCAACGTGAGATATGAATGTTATATCTATTAGGATTGGTGCTCAGAGTGCCAATCTGGATCATATTTATGTCTGATTCATGAATACGAACAATTCCTTTTTCCATAATATACTTATTTAATGGTAGCACCTCTTGTCTTTTATACGCATATTCGATCTAGTTACGATTAGTTATCTAATTACGATTAGATTGAAACTAAATCTGATTTAGTGATACATGTATATTAGATAAAGACCCTAGGATTTACAACGTAGTGCGCAGTTACAACGTAGTTTGTAATTGACATTGAGAAACGCACTATAAGATATATATCTTTAAATAAAGTTTCTGGTCAATATTTACTAACACGGGTCGGTTAGTAAAATCCGCTGAGACCAGTATATGTCGTATATCGTGACTTGGTCTAATGGTTTATCCTAATGAACCATGAGTCTCGGGAGACTCGTATAGACTTGTAGGTGTTTATTTGATAAACATTGAACGACTCACTGAAGATTTCCTAATAGATGGTACACCAACGTCAATATGAATATTCTCGAGTTGAGTGAACATAATAGTCATTCGACTTGAGATACCATAGTGGGATATATGAGTTATCCTCCACACTTTGATGACAATCATGTCACCGATCTATTTTGATCAGACCTCCGCCTGTTTATTGGGTGTGGAATGATGCTCATGATATCCGGTGTGTATCAAGAGAGGATCTGTTAGTCCTGTGTAGAGGGCATAGGCATCCTATACGTGTTTGCGATCTAGTAAATCCATGGTCGTGGTATAACTTCGGAAATCAGTTTCGAGTGTTATTTAGAGATCATAAATTGAAAGTCGACTATATTATACCAAATATATTTGACGTTCTTATCTATATCTCATGTATTATATGGAAGCCTATGACGGAGGGATTATACGTATACAATGACCTCGACTTGCATAGTTTATGCGAGATTATATGTGGTCGTCATAATACATGAGTGGGTGAATTATGGACACAAAATTAGATTTCGTGACGGATAAACCTAAACTTAGAGAGTCCTACAATATGAAGTGTACTCGTTGAGCACTTGGGCAACGCGATATGAATAATACAGATTGTTCATAATACTTCATCGGATTAAATGAGATAATTCAGATTATTTAATCAGTTAAATGATAATACATGCATAAGGGCATTTTTGGTCAACCGTAATTAATTTGTATTTGTATTTGATACATATTAATTAATTATTTAATGAGATTTTGACACATGCCATTAATATATGTGTTGGTTATTTAATGTAAATAAAATGCATATATAATAATAATTCTATTAATTAATTATTTAGATATTTAATTGTTAAATATTTGAATAATTAATTGATAACCATTTTCATAATTGTTATGAAATATGTTTAATTATTATTTGAACAAATGGCATGATTTTATTAAGCTAAATGTGTGTGAATTTGATTGGCCACTAAAAAACTTAATATTATTTAATTGGATTAAATTTTAAATTGGAAAAAAATGCCCATATAGAGTCGGTCATGCCTTTTTTATTGGGAAATTTTTTTCATTAGCTTCTAATGGAAGCTCTTGGCCGAATATACACCAAAAAATAGCTCTCAAACTATCTTTGATGATTCGAGGAAGAAAGGAAGGGAAAATCAAGAAAAAAGACTTTAGGAAATTGGAGAATTAGAGGTAACACTTAATTCATTGTTATATTTTTAATTATCTTACTACTACTATAACATTACCCCATCTGTTATTACGGCCATGTGTGACCCCGCATTTCCAGCCTTTTTGCTTTACCCAGCACGTCCGGCCAGACTTCATGTAAATTCGGTCGAACATATATCTGATCATGCTTATGTCCGATTAGGCTTTTATGAAGCCAGCGCAACGGGATATATGTTTCGCCTTGCTTAATTTTCATTTAATTTTACACTGGTATTCTTTAATCAATTCTTTTTTTTTACTTTCACTGCCTTAATTAATGGTTTCACCACTATATGCTATATAAATTGTTACTGTTTTTTTCTTCATTATAAGACATGTCATCGCCTCTTTTGAACCTGGATATTATACTGGCATAAATAAGGGACAATTCTGAACCCAAACGGGTTTAAAATGGACATTGTGAAAGGTATAGTACGGCCTTAAATTATTCCCAGTGTCTAATACTGGGCGGTGACTTTTTATTCTCTGGTTAGTCCGTTGTGGGATATTCGTACTCTCTACGGGGCTGCAAGTCCAACAGTGTTGTGGTCGCCAACACCATAGATATTGTGGCAAACCCTATTTCGCTCCTATAGATGACGACTCCACTGGGATAAATCACCGGCCCTGAAAAAATATATTGTAGTATTTATGATGAGATTGAGGTTAATCATGTCTTCATTTCTTTTACATTTTTTTCAAATTCTGATGGCATTGTATATCGTGAAATCGCTTTCACTCAAACCCTTTTAATGGTATTGTCATTATGCATATTAAATTGATGTATAAATATGCTAAGAATGACATCGACCTTAGAATAGTCATGTAGGGACACTAGGTGATCCGACATTGGGGTAAGTATTACTATTATAAAATATTCTAAGAGTGTGTGTATATATATATATATATTCCTAGTCGTTGGTTTTGGAATACGTTCGAATTCCTATAACCTATAAGACTAGCACATGTCGTATATTGGAATTGGAATTCCAATGGTTTAACCCGATGTACCATGAGCTTTGGAACCTCTTATAGACATGTGGGTATTGGCTTGACAGAATACTGAATGACTCACAGATGATTCCTAATAGTTGTAAGTACACATCACCGTCAATAGGAATTTCCTCAAGTCGAGTAGCATATGTGATCCTTTAACTATAAGATAGCATTGATTTTGTGTGAGATCCCCCACACTTTGATGTCATGTATGTTTGAAACGTTTCATAGTCTAGCATCTAGATATTCGTTGGGTGTGGACCGATGCACTCAATAATTAAGTCCGAGTCAATATAGGATATGTCGGCCCGTATCTGTACCATAAGAGGTTTAGTTATTCAGGTAAGTAAGTCACGATTCTTAAGACTTTAGCCAAAGCCGATAACCTAGGGTGGATCACATCAGTTCTAAAGAATCGTAGATATGTCGACATGAAATGTACAGCTTTGGAAACTTGACGGTGTATTCTATGTTTCCTAAGCACAACTCGGATAGCCTAAGACGGAACGATTATTAAACATATGCTATGACTTCTACTTGTATAGTTCAGAAGGTCGTTTGTGTTCTTCGCGAATTCAGAGGTGGCCGAATTACGTACATATTGGCTAAGCTTAAATGACGAATGTGGCTGAACTTAAAGAGTCCCAATATGAAGTGTATTCGTTAAGCACTTGGGTATCCGATTAATTTTGATAAAAGATAATATTCGATATTATAATTATAAACTAAAATAATAAAGTGTTATTGGATAACATTGATTATTTACTTTGACCAAATTGGATTAATTCAATAATTACACAATGACTTAATTGTAAAATCATTATTATCTCTACCATTTGAGGATATTATGGTAATTGTAAGTATGTAATAATATGTGATTTTGGCTTGATTTAATTGGATTAAGTCAAAGTGGCAAATATTGAACTAATCAATTTCCTAATCCTTATCTTGATTTAATTGGATTAAATCAAAGTGGTAGACAATGGAAATTAGTCACACTTAATTATACATATTTGGAAAAATTAGATTAAGTCCACCTAAAAGTTGATTACAACTTTTTATTAATTAAAAATTATCTAAATTTTGCTATAAATAGCAAGCTTGAGCAATAGTTTTAATCAAACTTGAGAAAGCTAAATACAAGCAAGAATTAGAGAAATTTGCCTAAGTTAGAGAAGTGTTTAGAGAAATTTTGTGAGGTCTCTACAACATTTAATCTTTGAGAAATCAATATTAGATCTTGAGATGAAGCTTGCTAGCATTGGAATCAAGATTGGATCTTGGAGTCAAGCTTGGTAATCCTTAGAAGTTCTCTAAACATTTCAACAATGAAAAGTAAATTGAATTTTTGAATCAACATTGCTAGGTAAGTTTGATCTTCTCCAAAATTTATATTTTTCATTTGTGAGACATATAGTCTTGAATTATGTATTAGATACATAATATTGAAATGAGGCTAATTAATTGTGTTATGATGCTTTAGAAGTATAAACTATGGGTGTTCATAGGGTCGGGTCAACCCGCGACCCGACCCGACCCGCTCGGGTTTATAAAAAAATTTGCGAAATTTTAACCCGACCCGACCCGACCCGAATTTTTCGGGTTGCTCAACTGGTTTGTTATCATTGACCCGACCCGACCCGAATCTATAAAATATATAATTTTTTTATTATTTTCCTAAAATATGTATTATTATTTTTTAAAATTTTTACTATTATTTCATTTGTTTATTGTTTTTTTGTATTAAAATTTTATATATATGATATTTTTGGGACATAAAATAACAAATATTAATATTTCAAAATAATTAATTCATTTTTAAAAAATTATATTTTTTAAAATGACCCGCGACCCGACCCGACCCGAACCCGATCGGGTTCCGCCTCACCACGACCCGACCCGCGACCCGATTTTTCCCCCAACCCGACCCGATCGGGTCTAACAAAATTTCAAAAAACCCGACCCGGACCCGTGAACACCCCTAGTATAAACACAATATACTTATAATTGAGTCAAAATATTTATGTTATACATAAACATAAAATTAGAGTTTGGAACTCTAGATAATAGCTTGGTGTTAAGGTTACCATTCTGGAATCACTTAACCATCTTCGGGTGACCTGGAATTGTTCACTAGTCATTTCATTGTGGGATTCTAATTTCGTTTGTGTTTTTTGATTCAAAATTTACGCAAGTGCGTATTTAAAATAATTTACGTTTTTGTAAAAATATTTATTATTTTAAAAAACTTGATTTTTATTTTATAACATGTGTTGATGTTGGTTTTAATGTTAAAATTATTTTTGGGTATTTTTGAAAGTGTTTAGGAATGTTGAAAGATTCTAGGGTAGAAAATTCCATTCTCTTCAGTTCTCTGTTTCCATAGAGATGAAGAAAGAAACACATTTTGAAAATTTTTTAAAAAAATACATGTTTACCGTGCGCGCACTATAGCGCGTACAGTACGTGCGGGCACGGTACGCGCTACGCGTGCCAAATTTTATTTTCTCCCGTTTTTAATTTTTCAGACTTCGATTCAGCCTCGTTTTTTTCCTATACACTCGTATTAGAATGTAATATTTCATTAAATTATTTAAAATTACATTCATGCTTGATATCCATATGTTAGACCAATTTCCAATACACTGGGCACCGATCCGACTCTAGAAGTTCCACATCTGTCCCAACAACTATGGGGTTTATGTGATGAGATTCAAAAATAGATGAATGCTTTCTGGTGGGGTCAATGGATAATGTGAAGAAAATTCATTGGGCTAGCTGGGAGCGACTAAGTGCTTCAAAGAGGGATGGATGAATTGGTTCCAGAGAATTGACCATCTTTAACTAAGCAATGTTTGCTAAAAAAAAAAAAATGGTAGAGGATGATCCAGGATCCAAATTCTCTGATGGCTACGATGCTCAAGGTGAGGTTCTTCAAAAGCAGTAATTTTTTGGAAGCTAAAATAAGTTCTAACCCTTGGTTCATTTGAAGGAGCTTAGTTTGGTGGAGGAACTTGTTAATAAACAAATAGATTAGATGGAGAATTGGTAATTACAGGCAGGCTCTTATTTACAATAGTAGTTGGATCTCGACCTTCTTTCTTTCCACATATCATCTCCTCGCATGTTCTGAGCAATGTCGCGACTACACTCAATTCTGTAATATTATAACAGATGGCATGGAAGATATAACTATGAAGGTTGTGTTAAGACGCCCCCAAGGGGTGTGGCTTGGTGGTGAAGGGTCCAGAATCTCACCTTGAGGTTCTGGGTTCGAATCCAGGGGGTGCAACTTCTTGTAAGAGCCTGGGGCAGCCGGTGGTTTTACCTGCGCCGCGGCCCAGAATGGGTGGTTTGGTGGCGGGGTTTCCAACGATTACAAAAAAAAAAAAAAAAAAAAAAAAAAGGTTGTGTTAAGACCCGGTGCCCCCTCATATGCAGAGTTTCCAAGTTAATGTGGATGCCTCAGTGTTCAGGGAGCGAAATCAGAGAGGTCTCGGAGCAGTAGTTAAGAATAGTGCGATTGTTGTGTTAGCAGTGGCAGTTCAGTAGTATAGATCCAATTTCGATATTGAATTGACTGAAGTTGAAGCGGATAGATTAGGCCTTAAATATGCAGAGGAAATTCATTTCTTCCCTCCAATTGTTGAATCAAATTCTCTAAATATGATTAACTTGTTTTTAGGCAAGATTAGAAGTGCCAATAACATAGATTGGATAATTCAAGATATTCAGGAGATTATCGATAGGCTTAAACTTGTTAGGGTTTAGTTTATCCTTCGAACTTGTAATGAGATTGCTAATAAATTAGTTAAATCGGCATCGGCAAGCAATAGAAGTGGTCAATTTCCTGTAATCTTTGCATATGAATGAATTTTATTTAATTTAAAAAAAAAAAAAAAAACAATATTATTACCGCGGTAGTAGGTTTCCATAACAATTTAAGGTACAAAACACATAAAATATCCTTGATAACGCTGCCTATAAAACAAACATAAGAAAAACAACTCTGGTCCATTCGTGCCCACATCGTCATATTGCCATCTCATAAACACGTGGAATATTCTAGCCACCTGCACTAAACTTACGGTGCATCCCATAATACAGAATCATTTCTCATCCCCCATGGCTTTTGCTTACCTGGCACTGAATAGGACAGCCTGGTCATCATTCTCCCCTACCACAACTGGGGGATGGTCTTCTCCCTTGCGGTCACAGTCTCGTGGACGTCCGTTAAGGGAAAATCCTTACCGTTTTATGCTGTGGATTTTGATAACGGCGTTAGATTTCGCCGTTAAACGCTTAGCTGGATGCCATTGCCATTATTACTCTTGGGGCGCCGATGGTTACGAGCCAGCTGGCACACCTCTCTATCTTGCACGTGGCCAGCTACTTCTGTCGATAGTTCGTTTCACTTCACTAAACTGCCCTTAATATATCATATATTTGCTATAATGCCATTTTCGCATGCTTTGATGATTCAAGTAATAAAACTGTATTTTTTATTTTTTTATTTTTTTGCTTTGAATAGTGTAAGAGATTCGAAATTTAAATTTGTTGGAAACTGACGTCAACTTAGAGAAAAAGGTTGTATTATTTTATTTTTTTAATAGACAAGCTACAAAAAAAAAAAAAATAATAAATAAATAAATAATAAAAAGAGTTTACACATATCACCTTCAGCAAACCTTTCCTAATCATTTTTGGACGATCAGACCAAATAAACTCAATACAAGTTGTTGACGGCTGATTTTGGTCTCAGGGTAATATGGGAATATCACCTCCGAGGGAACCCTCCTTCAACTGTGAATTTGTTTGGTTTATGGGGGAAACCAAAAGCAAACTTAGCAGTAGACAGAAAATACGCCAATCGACAAGGAGATTTAACGTGGTTCGGTGGATTTGGATCCGACCTACGTCCACGGGCACAAACTGAATGATACTTTTATTGCTGAGATATGCTTCTCTGATATCTCTTTGAGCTTACAAGTTTTTCAATAATGATTCTGATGTCTTTTACACATGCTCTGCCCTCCTATTTATAATGGAGAAGTAATCAGATTCCTTTTTGTACAAGGATTTCCTCCTGAAGATGGTTTTCTCTTCCTAAAAGGACTCCTAGTTGATCCAATTCTTCTTTTTTCATAAGAATTCCTAATCAAAACTATCTTTACTCTCTTTATCCTATTAGGATGTTGACTTGTTAATTTTACCCCATGGAAGTAGGATAATTAAACATCTTATCCTGTCGGAATAAGATTTCTTATCTTCTGGAGCACGTCTCGCCGGGTGGTCGGTCTTCATGAGGTCGGTCATGATGGTTCTTCGAGCTAGGAATGCTTCTGCCGATCTTATTAATGCCCGGTCGCTGATCCAAAGTGGTCGGTCACTGACGAAAGTGCTCGGTCTCTGACGAAAGTGCTCGGTCTCTGACGAAAGTGCTCGGTCTCCAGCTGTTTTATGATACTCATGTGACCGGGTCGGTATTTAATGGCTCTGATCAGGAAGGGGATTACCTTTTTGTCCCTGATGTGTTATCCTAAAATGCCGTAGTGCCTGAAAACACCATCAACACAAGTTAATAAAGGTTTTTTTTTTTAAGAAGTCTTGAAGTACCCCATGATAAATTTTGGAAGAGGTTTTGAAATACTCCATTAATATTTTTTTTGGCATTTACATCTTGCCACGTGTTTGCCACGTGTATATTTCAATTACACGTGATTATGTTCAATACACGAATAAATTGTGAATGGATAAGGAATGATACTTCAAACCTTCAACAGGGCCGGATTTGATATTTGGGTGACCCTAAGTGAAATCCTAAAAATGAGTCATTTGTCTAGGAAAAAATATATGTATTTTTTTTTTTCACAATATACATATACATAATATAAAACAATGGATATGTATAAATATTCAAGTTGAAGTCAAAACAACTACAAACACATAAATATGTCAAATTATTAAAAAGTTAAGTATTACTTAAAATTTAACTCATTTCACAGTTTTCGCAGCAAAATCAATAATTATACTTATATAATCTATCTTCTCTACCAAGCCAAAAGCCAATTTATATGTTAAATTGTCTTCATTACTCAATAAATATAGAATTTTCACCCAAAAAAATACGATTTCATTAATCATTCTTTATTATTGGCACTGTTCTCAGACTCTCTCGCTCATAACCTCTTTTCTCTTTATTTTATTTTATTTTTTATTTTATTGTATGAGATTATGGCAATGCTAATAAAATACAATGATTTGGGTCCAAGCCTTTAAATAATTAACATATAATCTTTACCGATATTCTTATTTGAATAATGAATTGGAGCCTCAAATTTATTAGAATTGAGGTTCTAAACAATATTGACTTTCAATAACACTAAAAGTCTAAAAACTCTTGGAATTTATTTATGTATTATTTTGTAAATAAATAAATAAATTATCATTTATAGTATTTAATATCGTGAATCTCTCTTACACTAGCTTAATAGAATGGGTAATGTAATATTAACATTTGTTAACATTTTATATTTTCAAATATCTCTCTAAAATTTTGATAAGAAACTTTTACTTAATTTCATCAAAATTAGTTAAAAATCCCTATAGCAAGGAATGATTATCACGAAAACAGAAATGATTGAACTTATAAACTTAAGAATTAGGGTAAAATGATATTATTTTAATTAATATCTCTTTAAATTTAATTAACTCAAAAACTAATTTTTAGTAAAACTTCAGTACATCACATCCAATAAATGCGATTTCACCTTGTTTGAAGCTTTTTCGTAGATAATGGCATAAAGGAGGGGTAGTTAGGAGAAATGGGAGATGTTAAGGAAGAAAGTGTTGGTTTTTTGGAACAGGCTTCTTTAATTCTAGTCTTAAAGCTTCTGGCTTGCGTAGAAAAAGTAGAATATCTACGAAGTACAGGAATCTAGGACTAGCCCATTAATTTTTTTTTTAATTAAATAAAGAGACTCTATCATGAAATCACTCTCAATATTTTCGATTATAAATTTAATGCATAAATGTTTTTTTTAAAATGATTACTCTCCCTGTATATAAGATGAAATGAAATGAAATAAAATTCATTTATAAAATATTACAATAATATAATTAAGAAAATATACTTAAGATGTTATAAGATTCAAGTTAATTATGATAAAATCTAATAACATAAGGTAAAATATGTATTATGTGTTTGCCGTAAATATTATAAATACATATTCACACATAAAGCTACTTAGGAACATGATAAATTTATTGGACAATTATGACCTATAGCGTCACTATTTGTAAAAGACATTGTGGTTTTTTGTACAAATTAACTATGTGACAATGGAAATTGCTATTTTATCATTTTGTAATTAGATTATTTGAATATATGATGATAAAAGTCCTTATGATTAGTTCCGGATTATAAGATATGAGACAATATCAATCCACTAAAGGTTTAATTATTAAATATCCCTAGTCGTAATATTATAGAGATTGGACATCAATAATACAGAATAGACTAATATTGCACTTGTGCGTGTTATGGAAGCGTAACGGCATAGTTCTCATATATTTGGGTATTGGATACTCATACAAGTGTAATAAGAGATTCTGTTTACCGATGGTACGGAAACAGATTCGCTCTGGATATACCCTTCGGAATCTCATTGGTAGTATGACTATGTGTCTATGGGAATCCGAATCAGGGTAGTCGTATTTGGTCTTAACCTGAGACTTGCATCGCTAGTACTTGCGACAATCAATAGGGTTTGGTTTTGGTCGTCCGGGACTTTAAAAGGTTCTGTGTACGCCTCTTCTGGGTTTATTGAGAATCGTAGTGTATTTGGTGTAATGTCAAGATGGAAGTATCACTTCATTCATATAAAGATGATGATCACGCAGGGATACGGAACTAGTACTCTAATGTGTTGCAACCATCGGGATAATATGACAAGGTAATGATTATCCGATTAAAGAGACTAGTTGCTAGTGATCCGATATATACTTCGTACGGGGCAGACACTATTTCAGCCTCAGGTCTAGCATGTGACATCCGATACTGGATCGTAATACGCAATACTACGTATACTACGCCTGACAAAGATTATTTATTCCTTAAATAATATTTCTGGATAATTGGGTAGGCACGACGCTTTGCTAGAAGCCAATCATGTCTCGTAAATCGGTAAGAACCTGGTACCAGGTAAGCACGTGTTCGGATAGTCCGATGATCGGATTTACTGCCAAAATATCCAGCCATCCAGGGATCTCATGGGTCGCTTCCCGAAGATTCACCAATGACGTTTGACTCGAACATAATTAATCTGAGATTAGGGGTGGCAAAAAATCCCGAAGCCCGGCCCGGCCCGACCGGGCCTTAAAATGAAAGCCCGGCTCTGGCTTGGGCCCGGTCTAGGCTTTCCAATCTTGCCCCGGGCCAAAATATATATAAAAAAACATAAATATATATTTTTTAAATATGTTTGTATCATTTTTATTTGTTTGTAGCATTTAAATTGGTAATTTATCAATGAAACTTGTGATTTATTTATAAATTGTCTTTGTATATAACGTAAATGTTTTTATATTTGTATATTTTTCATTTTTTAATTTTTTTTAAAAAAATTCGGGCCCAAAAAAGCATGGCCCTAGTCGGGCCGGCCCGAAAGACACACGGGCCAGGCTTTTCCAGAGCCAAGGCTTTTTTTTTGTTGGCCGGGCTTGGTAAAGCCCGAGCCCGGTTCGACCCGGTCCATTGCCACCCTTATCTGAGATTAATTAGAAGAGAGAGAAAATTAATCTATGATTAATTACGGTGAGAATTTATCTGGGATAAAAAATTCAAAAAGAGAGAGAACGATTGATTTGGGATTAATCGATTAAAATAATATATTCGATATATTAAATGAAATTAGATTTCATAACAAAATTAAAATTAGATTTTAATTCGGGCGAACGAATTAATTTGGAATTAATTCGCGAGCGACTTTAATAGTAATTTTGATAGGCATAATTATTTAATTAAATTTGATGTAATTAAGTCGCAACAGAAAATTCGTTAATTCGGAATTAATGAATCCGAGTCCGGAACGTGTTTGTGGGCCCACTCATATTTTGAATCAAAGTGGGGCCCACATCAGTCACGTCACATGTCATTCTCATCTGATGGAATTTGGTAACACTCAAGTGTGATTGAAATGAGTGACCTTTACTAACTTAGATTTGATATTTATAGACATAGATTCACTTTACAAATAGTGAATTCTAATTTTTTTTTTTATTATTTTCTTCATTTCATTATTTTCTTCATTTCATTTCATTATTTTCTTCATTTTATTCTCAACCAAAACCTCTGTATTCTAAGGGAGAAAAATATTATTTCTTATTAAGAGTTTGTGAGAGAGTTGTCATTCTCATATTCTTAGAGAGAGGTTGTAAAAAATTTTCTACTATAGTAAAATCATTTTACCTTTGCCCGTGGATGTTTCCCTAACATTGAGGATTTTACTACGTTAAATTTGTATTTCATTGCTTTATTTTATTATTAAGATTTATGGTAGGCTAAACCTCATAATTATTATTGTACTATTATATGGTAGGCAAAATCTCATTAACTAACAATTATTATCAATTTCACTTACTTGCAGTCAGCTTCAACCCACGATCCCCTAATAGAGCAGATATGAAAGGCTGAGGATATATTTAAGGATTTTAGTTGGGGAAATTTATTAGCGAGGAGAAATAGAGGTTAGAGGAGTTTAGGGAATGAAAGGAGATTACGAGTTTTAGGATTATTGGAGGAACAATAGTAGTTCTTGCCGCTTGCCACACTATTTGTGGCAGGCGACATAGAAGAAGAAAATAATTATTAGAGTTTGCTCAATAATGTTATGTTCACTTTGCTTGATTATTAGTTTATATTAAAGATGAGCAATGTTATACTTACACATATTTATCATTAAAGTTTTTCCAACTCCCTCACTGTAGTTACAGTGAGCTACAGTAAATTACTGTAGCTACAAATATGAAAGGCTGAGGATAGATTTAGGGATTTTAGTTGGGGAAATTTATTAGCAAAAGGAGAAAGAGAGGTTGGAGGAGTTTAGGGAATGAGAGGAGATTACGAGTTTTAGGATTATTGGAGGAACAATAATAGTTCTTGCCGCTTGCCACACTATTTGTGACCGGCGACAAGAAGAATAGAAGAAAATAATTATAGGGTTTGCTCAATAATGTTATGTTCACTTTGCTTGATTATTAGTCTATATTAAAGATAAGCAATGTTATACTTACACATATTTATCCTTAAAGTTTTCTCAATTCTCTCACTGTAGTTACAGTTAGCTACAGTAAATCACTGTAACTACAATGAGAGAGTTGGGAAAACTTTAAAGATAAATGTGTGTAAGTATATCATTTTTGATTAAAAATCGAGAAACAGCCATGTTAAAACTACCATGCAAAAATATAAAACTTGTGAAATTGGGATCTCTCTCTCTCTAAATCTTATATCCGCTATTTTGATATGTTGGGTTCTATTTTTGATAGTCTCAGATTATAGTCTTACTAAAATAGAAATTAAAGTGAGTAGTTTCTTAATATGCCATCATTTAATATGTATTTTTAATAATTATATAAATTTTCATATTCTCACTAAAGGATGTTTTCTGAAACTAATTGATCAAAATTATTATTTTAATCAAAATAATAATATTTTTCTAATCCATATATAGAAATAAACATGTCATTCAATAGAATTTGGGAGAGTATTATTTTCATTATGTATATATAATTGAGGGTAAATCTGATTGAAATTTGTGATTATTTTTTATTTCAAATAAAATAAATGAATAATCATTTTGAATTTTGGGATAAAAAACAATCACGAATCATTTTGAATCTTGATTTTTACAAAATCTTAAATTTCAACGTAATTATAAATCCCAAACTATTCAATTTCAAAATTTATATGAGATTTAAAAAATGATAAAATTGAGATTGATAATTTTCAATTCATTTCGACACATGCATGTTTATTAATACGTGGAGTAGTTGGAGGATGGCAAAGCACACAAGAGGGAGAAAATTAACAATATAATTGAGATATCACGTCATTCGTGTAATAATCTAATAATTTATTATCACACGTGTAGAAATATTAAAAAATATGAGTAATAAATTATAAATATTATTTATTAATTTATTAGTGATAACACGTTATTCACATCAAGAATCACTCACACGAGAAAAGCTTATGTGCAACAGTGGTACCACGTCATCCATGCAATAAGTCAATCATCCACTGCCACGCGTGTTAAAAAGTAAAAGTCAACTAAAAAATAGGTAAATAAGCTTTATATGTCAGTGGATGGAGTAAATCTTTGGTGCAACAGTGGTATGGATGACGTGGTACCACCAACCAATTAAAACTAACAAGTTTAATTTTCTTCCTATTTTTTAGTTGTTTTTTTGACTTTTAGCACGCGTGGCAAATGATGATTGATTTGTTACATGGATGACGTGGTACCACTGTTACACCAAAGATTTTCTCCAGTGGATGATTGGCTTGTGGTACCACGTCACCCATAGGTGCACCAAAAAATCTCTCTACTCACACAAGAGGAGGATGGTGTTAGATTCACGGACAATCATTGATGGACACGTGGCAAATAAGATGTTTGAACAAGAAGAGTCTTCTTACTGACGTTTCACGGTTACTTTTTAAATTGTAATTTGGTGAAAGTGCACGAACGCAGTAATTATTCATTCAGAAGTGAAAAGTCTAACGTGAACTCCCAGGGCACATCCCCTTAACCTACGCACCCCCTCAACACCTTTCTCACTGCCCTATTTAATCGCACTTTTAATTTTTGTGCATGTTTTTCTTTCCTTCACGCGCCACTCTCACGCGTCCGTTTTACATGCCTGCTTGTTGTTTTTATTTATTTATTATTATTTTTTTAATGACTAATGAGTAATGACTATGCGTGGACATGGGTTATACAAGAGAATTTAATTATTAAAAAAAGAAAAAGGAATGAAATTAGTTTGAATTTTGTGACATATATATCTTGTATATTCAATAATGCAATCCTATTTCTGTAAAAATATTTTGCTTCAAATTATAAATTAATTGGTTAACATTTTAAGCCTAATTTAATAAATCCCCTCATAATCTTGTAAAAAGAATTCAAATCTCATAATTATTGTATAATATTAGATTTTACCAGTTGAACCAATTTGTATTTATTTTTATTTTGTTAATTTTAATATTTATTGATCTCAAATTATTTTTAAGCGGTGTGAGGTGTTTATTGACATCTACTTGAATTTGAGTTTTATTATCATAAATTTACAATTTTATGCATCAAAGAAATATCAAAGTTATACTCTGGGTGTTTTATTGATAATTGAGACGGGATTTGTAAATTTCAATTCTATCTCTTTTATATAATTGAGATAAAAAATCATTTTGATATAATTATGTTATTTTTTATGAAATAAAAAGTTATTCTATCTCGTTCTACTTTTTATTAATTTCTGTAATATATTGTTAAATTTTATCCTATTTTGTTAAAAATTTTGAGACATTTTCTTTAACTCGAACCCATCTTATTTTCAAATCAAAAGAAAAAAATATATCTCAAATCCGGACCTAAACATAA
Organism: Zanthoxylum bungeanum; assembly: GCA_019454045.1. Taxonomy (NCBI): domain Eukaryota; kingdom Viridiplantae; phylum Streptophyta; class Magnoliopsida; order Sapindales; family Rutaceae; genus Zanthoxylum; species Zanthoxylum bungeanum. Next base: position 44,738 of record SKCR01011829.1, on the reverse strand, counting down.
TGAGACGGAAAAGAATTGCCAAACCCTAAACTGTAAAATAAATAAGAAAGGGCCAAAAGGAAAACAAAAGCTACAATTAAGAGAGTGTAGTAAATTTCCATAGAGTGAGATTGGATTTTGTATCCTCACCCAAACATAACAAAGTTTTTTTATTAAAAAAAAAAAAAAAAAAACAACTAATAAAGCCAATTATGTAGACAATTGAGTGTGTGAATGCTAATAGAAGATAGACAGAGAAAGAATAGAGAGAGTATCCAATCCAAATCCAAGCATCCGATATTAAATCACACAGACAAATATTGTCTTAATTTCATATTTCATATTTTCTATTTATTAAATAACCTTTATTTATTTAAAAATAAATAAATAAATTTACGTTAATAAAAGAAACAAAACAAAAGGAGTAGAGTAGAGGAATCAAGAAGATGAGAGAGAGAGAAGAGAAGAGGGGAGAAATGAAATGAAACCTGTCTCGTGAAGCAGCAGCTGCAACAAAGAAAAACAAGAAAATTAAAAATTAAAAGCTCTATCAGTTCTTTTATTTTCTTTCTTTTCTTTTCTTCTCTTCTCTTCTTTGTTTTCGTTTCTCTCTCTCTCTCTTAAAAAAAAAAGACAACTCTCCTTCTAAAGCCTTCACATTCATTCTTTGCTTCCTCCTTTTTATATCACGAGATCCCCATCTCTTTCTCTCTTTCCTCTCTCATTTCTTCTTCAGAGCAACAGTCGCTTCTGTTGAGTTCTATTTACAAACATTCCTAAAGGCCAGAGAGGAAGGAACCAAGAAGAGAGATTAACAAGTGCCTCCTCATTTTTGTTTTTGTTGTTTGGTTACTGGGGAAAAAAAAACCAAATTTAAAAAATGTCTAAAGATACTAGCAACATTACCGAGTTAGGATTTCATAATCTTGCGTTACATGACGACGCATTGAGTTACGAAGCCAACAAGCCCGATTTTCGAGAACTCGATCTGGGTTCGCCCGTTTCGCCGCTGCGAACTCGCCAGAGTGCACTCACTGCAACAACCACCACCACCACTACGACGACGACAAGTTCCAGTTCTAGCTCATCCGGATCCGTTTCGGGTCAGTCTAGACTCAATCCAGTTGACAAAAGGCATGAATCTAGCCGTAACAGTCACTCCGGTGAGCTTTCCGGCTCTTGTGAAACAAGCCCAACTGCTGCAACGCGAAATCCGGGTCACGCTAGATCCGGATCCGGTTCCAGTCACCCGTTGATTTATTCCGGTCAGAGCAGTCAACAGAGCTCTGTCAGTTCCCCGCCCATCAATGTGCTTCCCACGGGCAATATATGCCCATCTGGGAAAATTTTGAAAACGGCAACGGGGTTAACGGCGAACCGGAGCTCCAGAACCGAGACCCTCGGATCCGGGTTGGGTCATTACGGACACGGAAGCATAATGCCAAGAGGAAGTAATCATAGTTCTAGTGGAGGCTCTGCCGCTTCCGTTAAAACCGGAGGGAGTTTAGCGGTGGGCCCACATACTGCAAATGTGAACAGGAACAGGGGCGGAATCTGCGGCGGAGATGCGGAGGAGTTGAAGAGAATGGGGAATGACTTGTATAGAAAGGGTTGTTTTGCTGAGGCATTGGGTATGTATGATAAGGCGATAGCTTTAGCCCCAGGAAGTGCAGCCTTTAGGAGTAATAGAGCAGCGGCACTCACGGGGTTGGGGAGAATTGGGGAGGCTGTGAAGGAATGCGAGGAGGCGGTGAGGTTGGATCCTAATTATTCGAGAGCTCATCATCGTTTGGGTTCTTTGCTTGTAAGGTGAGAGTGCGAGGATAGTTGATTGTGATAGTTTTTTATTTGTTGTTTTTGGTATAGTTTTGTTTTGATTTTCGAGGGGTTTGTGTAAATTTTTATGATCTACATTGGTGAGTTTTAGTGATGTTTTTAGCTACATTGGCGAGAATGATTGATGGGTGAATTAAGTCTCTTTTTTTGGGATAATTGGGTGATTGTATTATATTTGATATTGCTTTATTTTTTGTGGGAATGTGTGAGTTTCCATGTCTTGTGCAACAATGGTTAGTCATTTTACTTATCTTATGATGTTAGATGCTGGGTCGTCAATGTGAGTTGAGGGATGGTTCTTTGTTTGTTGTTGTTATATTGTTCTGTATGGCTGAATGGAGTTAGTTTTGGTTTCTGTGTTGAGTTTATTGCTAAGTTGCTAAATTTTTGGAAACTTTGGTATTGTTGGTAGTTTAATGCGAATTTTGTTGACAGTTGACTAGCATTGGTTGAAAGTTAAGATTCTTATTTGTTGGATTTTATAGTTCTGGTTCATGTGTCTGTGTTAGCTAATGACTACTACTCAGATCTATGCTCTTAATCTAATCTACTGTTTTTCTTTTCAATCCTTTTGTTCTTTTGTTTGTAGCTTTGACCGCACAAGATTACCTGGGTTTCTCATTTAAAAGGTTTCATTCTTTTGGTGACATTGGTTCTCTTAATGTATTTATGATCTCTCCATTTATGACAATTAGATATCTGTTGTTTCAGTCTTTGACTATTTTATCTGATTTGGGTTCATTGATATTTTTCTTTTGCTTGTTTGTATTTTTTTAGGCTATTATTGGTTTCTTCATCAAGCCCTAAGTTGCACAAAATCAAATTCACAAAGCCCCAACTTTAACTGCATTTTTGTCACAGGTTAGGGCAGGTTGAAAAGGCACAGAGACACCTTTGTTTGCCCTGGCAGCAAACAGATACAACCGAAGTGCAGAAGTTGCAGGCAGTGGAGAAACATCTTAGCAAATGCACAGATGCCCGAAAGGTTGGTGACTGGAAAAGCGTGCTGAGGGAAGGTGCCGCAGCCATTGCTGCTGGAGCTGACTTTTCTCCTCAGGTAAAACCCTCACCTGACTGTTTTCCTAGTGAATTTGGTGCAGATCAAAAAGTAACATATGGCTTAACTGGTTCAAATTGAAATTACAGCTCTCAATGTGTAGAGTAGAAGCCCTTTTGAAGCTTCACCAACTTGAAGATGCTGAGTCCAGCCTATCAAACATTTCTAAAATAGAACCACTCACACTGTCTAGCTCGCAGACTCGATTTTTTGGGATGCTTTCTGAAGCTTATACCTTCTTTGTCCGAGCTCAGATTGAGATGGCATTGGGAAGGTAAGTTCAAAAACTGCTGTGCTTGTGCTTGTGCTTAGTCAGAAATGAGATACCAAAGAGGAGAGTGAGAATAGATGTTTGATGTCTTGCAGGTTTGAGAATGCAGTTACAGCTGCTGAAAAAGCTGGGCAAATAGATCCCCGGAATGTTGAAGTTGAAGCACTGCTTAAAAATGTCAATTTGGTTGCTAGAGCTCGTGCACGTGGCAATGATCTCTTTAAATCTGAAAGGTTCACTGAAGCCTGCTCAGCATATGGTGAAGGCCTTCGGCTTGATCCATCAAATTCTGTTCTCTATTGCAATAGAGCAGCTTGTTGGTTCAAGCTGGGGCAGTGGGAACGATCTGCTGAAGACAGCAACCAAGCTTTACGTATTCAACCCAATTACACAAAAGCACTTCTTCGACGAGCTGCCTCAAACAGCAAGGTGCAGTGTTTTGTAATACTTAATCATCTTCTTTCTTTTGCTTTGGTACTTGTAGAATACACGATGATAATTTGCTTTAAACAACAGCTAGAAAGGTGGGCAGATGCCGTGAGAGATTATGAGGTTTTGAGGAGAGAACTTCCAGTTGACAATGAAATTGCAGAATCCCTCTTTCACGCTCAAGTTGCATTGAAGAAATCACGTGGTGAAGAAGTTTATAATATGAAGTTTGGCGGTGAAGTAGAGGAAGTGTCAAGTCTTGAGCAGTTCAGGGTTGCAGTATCTTCTCCTGGTAAGCCTTCTTCCTGCATTTTTAAGAATCAAATTCTCTTCACTTGCGCACATCAAGCTGTGTTGTTAAATATCCTTTTAAGATTGTATTAAAATAATTGCAGGCGTCTCAGTAGTCCATTTCAAATCAGGTTCTAACTCACAGTGCAAACAATTATCTCCATTTGTGGATACACTATGTGGTCGCTACCCATCCATAAATTTTTTCAAGGTAAATGACTAACTTCATATCTATCTGCCTTAATTTTACTTGTCTAGCAAAAATGATGGACACCGTGAATCTCTTTCTTAAACCTGGTTTTGTTTAACTAAAAGGTGGACATTGAGGAGCATCAGGCAGTCGCAAATGCTGAGAGTGTTAGGATTGTACCAACATTCAAGATATACAAAAATGGTTGCCGAGTGAAGGAAATAGTATGCCCTAGCCGTGATATGTTGGAACACTCGGTGAGGCATTACAGCTTTTAGAACTCAAGAATGTATTGTACTTGTTTCTTTTTGAATTCTTTGCTACTCAAACCCCAATTTGATGGGGACACTCTTCCACATCCCTCCCAGTCATTCCTCCCATAGTCCCACCATAAAATTATTACTAGATAAATTGTGACGTAAATCAGAGAGCCACATAATAATCTCACTAGCCAGGGGAACCCAGAGAGATAGCTTAGTCCCTTTTGCAGTTTTTATTTATTCATTCATTCCTCATTGCTCTGTGGTTCCATCTTCTTTCTGCCATCTCCTTCTTTTATTTTTTTTATCCCTGGAACTTCTTTTCCATTTTCTTGTAGGCCAGCCTGGTTCTTGTAATTCCATTCCCCACTTCCATTAAGAGTAAAAATTGAAAACTATGTACAGATTTGATCCGTAGCATTTGAGAGAGAGAGATAGAGGGAGATCCGGCGGGCTCTTTGAAGATCTGTACATGCATGTATGTGGTGATATTTACAAAATATTGGAAGCACCTAGGGAGATTGGGTGTACGGTGGGTACTTAGTTACTGGGTTAGTGAAAGGATGAATATGTCGTTATTTATATATTACTGCTTTTTCTCAACCATTTCATCAATAAAAAAAGTTCCCCATTTTTCCTCCTCTCATCACACTTCACCAATCTGGAGCACACTGTATGTTTATTAGGTTTCGCATTTTCATTGATTTTATGTTACAGGATTTAACGTGTTCATGTTTGCTATTCAATGTTACATGTCATTAGTTGATATTTCCTTGAGTTTCAATCTACACATCATTAACAAGTGATGGCATAAGAAAACTTGACTTGGTGTTGGAGACAAGTTAGAAAAAGTACATGAGTTGGTTGGTTTTCATATTAAGGAGTGGACAATGAGTAGTTGATAAAGTTCATTACTCTTTCTCCAACTAGATTGTCCTTTTTTAGATAAGGGGCCTTGAATGAAAGCCAACTCTATTAGTTTTTGTCAACATTGCAATAACAATGATATCATTGTTTTTGTTTTAGATTAAGCGCAATTAATGCTGTGTTTTTAAAACTATCAAATGTGCTTTTGATAAGCACTTTTGGCTGGAAAGTGATTATGAATGAAGGTTTGTTTAGTTAGTAGTGCCTTTGTGGTGGGGGCAGAATTACTTATTTGGAAGGGCTTCTTCTTCTCTTGTAATCTCCAATCACATGTGAGCATTTAAGTGACCCACATCACCTAACCCAAATACAATGGTGACTGGTCGGTCGGTCCCAAACTACGCCGGTGGTGGAGTTAACAGTCCTTACTTTCTGGGGCTTTTGGTGGGACCTTGGTCAGCATTGGCCACGTGTTTTGCCGTTGAAAATAAATCACAAGCGATGCAACGGTGTTTGTAGTTTTCAGGGGTGTCAAAACGAATCAACGAATGAAATTTGCGTTGAATCATAATCGGATTGAATCAAAATATGATGGATTCGTATTCGATTTGTCTATTAAAGGAATCCTAATATCATTATTCGTATTCGATTTGTTTATTAAACAAAACGAATACGAATATTCGTTTAGTTATGATATTATTCAAAAACATAATTTATCATAATTTATTTACATTATTTTTTCATAAATATATACTTATAAAATATGTAATTAATATATTTATTAAAAATACCTTATCTAATATTGATAATATTATTTTTCCTATGGTAATCAGTCATAATTTCTTGAGTCTTAATTGAAAAATAACAATAATTAGTAAAAATAAAAATAAAACGAATCCTAAACGAATAAACGGTTCAATGAGTTTAAATTCGTATTCGATTCGTTTAATAAACGAATCGAATCAAATTGACATATTTATTAAACGAATCTATTTTTTCAAACCTGTATTCGGTTTAGAACAAATCGAATCGAACGAATAAACGAATCTCAATCCAAATTGTCACCCCTAGTAGTTTTGATGTGTGTCATAGGGGTAATTCTGGGAGTTTAAATAAAGTTCTTGAGTGGGTAAAAGACAAAAAATAAAAAACATTAAAAAAAAAATTAATAAAAAGAAGAAAAGAAGATGCTAGTAATTGCTAAAAACCTACCACCAGGTTCCAAATAACAGGTTGTGAGATTCCTTTTAAGAATTGGACTTGTCATGACTTGGAAAAAGATTGAGAGATCTTATCCGTGAGAAAAATAATTGTTTAAATTACAAATAAAATAAAAATAAGGCTGAAATTTCTCAATTAAATTGTAGAATTTTGTCTTTTTTTTGGGGGGGTTTGATGATAGGGATGTCAATGACATCAAACCAAATACATGGTACCTTTCGGAAAAAAAATAAAAAGCAAATACATATCAAAATCAAAACTAGAAGATTGAAATTGGACAGGATTGGTTCGCTGGGCGCGCGGTTTTGAGTTGTTGGTTGTTTAGTAAATGAAAACTTTGATACAAAACTTATTAGAATATTCTTAAAAGAGATTAAATTTAAGGGTAAAATATAAAACTTAAATAGAAAAAAAAATTGATTTATTTATTACCCAAAAAAAGAAGAGAGAATTGTCATCATTAGATATTCTTGAAGAGAGGTGCTAGCAATATTCGCTTGTCCTCTTTTAACCAAAAACCCAATTGCATTATCTTCTCTTCTCTCCCCTCCCTCTTCCAACTTTTTTTCGTGTTCAGTAAGAGTTTTAGTTTCCTAATTGTGTATTCAGTGGCTACCCATCTCTTTAAATTTGATCTCTTCCCATTTTATATTTTTTTATTGGCACAATAAATCATTGAGTACTAGCAACGGGCTTCTGGCAATGGGTTTGCATGTGAAGTAACACGGGAGATTTCAATGGAGAATAAATAACAATATGCTAATTATAGATTTTGTCGTTAAAAGAAAAAGATGAGACTTATCTTTTTTGGTTCACTCGCTACAAAAATAAAATGGCAATTATGTGATAATAATATAAAAAATGGGCTTTTAATCAAGTAAATTGTAGAATTATATATATAGACTCAAAGTTTTCAGAAGTAGATTGCACGTAAATGAACGTGTGCAGCTAAGAAACCAGCGGGTACAACAGTCGCCTAGGCCTCCGGGGGACTGTTGGTGGGATCGATCCGGTCACAGTTCTGATTTGGAATTGAAATTTAATTGGAATCGAATTGAAATTTGAATGATTCGGTTACGGTTCTACATAATTTGTAACCGTAATCTTATGGTTTAGTTCAGTTAGAAATCGGAACCAAATTAAATTATTATTTTTCTCCTAAAAACTAAGGAACCGAATCGAATTTTCTGATTCAATTTCAGTTCGATTTTAATTCTACAATTCCAAAAATAAAACCGTAATTGAACCGATTTTTAATTACGATTCCAATTTTTTGAAATCGTAAAATCGAACGGTTAGATTTATTTATTGCTACCACTCATTCTTGAATCTTCTTGCACAACAACCACGATGACGAGACTGGGAAAATAATCGATGGATTTAGTGAGCGCGTGAATACACTTTCAAGCCTGCGACTGGCAGAAATGGACCCAATCACACAAACAGGGGGAAGATAAAAAGTAGACCATCATCATGATGGCCTACGTACTGTACTGTACTGTACTGTACTGTAATGTTCAGTACTGTCCAGTTAATTTAAAATGACTGTATGTATAATCAGTGACCGTACGGTTAAATAAAACGGTAAAAGGCATCAGATGAGATTAGATGAGATCTATATTTGATGAATCTGCTGGAAAACTGTGTCGTTTTGTAGAAGTTGATATTGATTGATTGATTGATTGACGCGGGGTTTTGGAGTAATTGTCATTTATTTTAGCCGTTGCTATTTTTCTTCTTCTTTTAACGGATGGTTGAATTAGGTCTCTCGCGGGAGATGGTATATTATCTGCCGAATGTATATGTCATATCTCTTATAATAGGCGGGTTCTTTATTATTCTAGAATCTAGATTCTAGTTTAAATATCCATTTAAAATCTTTAAAATTGAAGATAACTAATGATAATTCGTCTCATTGAGTTTTAGAGGAGTGTAAGATCATGGATTATATGAGAATCATGATGTAGTTATAAAATTGAAAGATCGTGAAGACTCTCTCTTTCTTTTTTTTTTTTATGAAATATCACATCAGGAGGGAATTTGTAGTAAAAGAAGAAAAAGAAATTAAATATGGACATAGTGAGCCTTACTCCTAATATCAAGCATAAATGTAAGGATAAAATAGAGCGACAGTAATAGAGGGAAAAAAAAAGTAATCAAAACATAAAAATCAGCTCAATTTATAGTTTGGAAGGGAGAACATGAATCTCAGAAGCCGGGGAATTCAACCAATGTAAAGTTTGAAAGGTTATGAAATTATATCATCAAGTAAATGCTTTTCTTTTAGTTTTTTTAAATAGGTTATATTTATTATTAAAAAAAAAAAAAAGATCAATTCTTTCAAAACTTCAAAGATATCAATGAAATATGGTAAAAAAAAGATTTTTTATTTATTAATTAACAATTACAGATTATTATTTTTTTAATTACCATATGATGATTGGTAATTAAATTTCTTCTCATTTCATATAAGTGAAGTTTATAGTTCAAATATAAACCTCTTATATCAATTTAAAAAATGTCACCAACCGAATCCGACTAATTACTATTTATGATGAGAGTAAACTAGTGATTACTTTTATTTAGAAAGGATAAACAAAAAGTAGCTTTTTAGTAGTAGTAATTGGTTAAAAAAAACAAGAGTTAGAAATTTGGTCCCTCACCCCATGAAGTGTTATTTGGTGATAAATGACTTAAAATATATTTGTAAGATCCTGACTTCGAGTATATGTGGTGCATTTCTTATAAGAGTTTGGGATATCTGAAGATTTTACTAGTTTAACTTAAATTCAGTCAAATGATTTAACGACAATATTTTTAAAAAAAAAAAAAAAAAAAAAAAGAAAAAGAAAGAAAGAAAGAAACTTGGTCCCTCTTAGACAATTTTTTTGAAAATGGTCCCTCTTAGACTTGAATTCCCACTTTTGTAAAGGCTGTATCCATTTTCATAACGACAATGACTACTTTGATGTAATATATGATAATAGAACTTGCTACTTTGATTGGTCGATTTTGAGGATCATTTTTTTATTATTATGCAATTATCTTTTTCGATAATGACAATTTTATCTTTGATCAATGATCAGTATGTTACTCTTATATCTTTTCAAAAAAAAAAAGTTAGCATGTAAAATTTGTTTTATTTAGAAGTGCTAAATGAGTCGGTTGAGTTGGATAGAATCAAAAAAATGTTATTCCCAGTTTACTGATACGGTGCAAATTGGCCCATTACATAAACGGCCCGGTAAGCCCAGTTGATGCAAATCCATGAATCAATTGTTAAAAAATGTGCAAAGCTCCTAAAATTAGTTGTATTTAGTCCAAAGTTTAGTTCAAAGCTAGTTTTAAATATATTTGTTTCCTTATTTCACCTCTCTCAATTTATGTATTTGACTAAAGTTGTGACTGAGTTGTATGCGTGACTATGACTATGATCGTGATTGTTGCAACATAGCAATTTTGGGGTTGATTTTGATTTTATAAATGTCGTAATTTGAGAAAGTTTTTTTTTTTTTTTTTTTTTAAAATGAAAATTGTAGGTATGAATGTTAATTCTCATATGTAATTTTTAAAGCTACGTATTTTAAAGTTTATGATTTATAGATCAATAATGTATAATTTCTTTTAAACAAAATTTATATATTGGGATATATTTAATTTTAAAGTTGAAAGTTAAGCTATTTGAGTCTCACAGTATGTAGGAGAGCATATTTTCTTCTTAATGTTTTTGGAGCGGATGCTGGACGTGCATTGTGATGGAGTTGATACCTCAATGTGTGTCTTGAAAATTACTGGAACGAGGCTTCAGGTTCTGCATGACTTTTGATGCATTATCAATAAAAAGTGGAGTAAAATTACATTTATATTATACTTTTTTTATCAATTTCACAACCGTGGGTAGATCACCCTTATCTTACATTTATATGATGGAACTTATTATTTTATACATGATTAAAAATGGGACCACAATGTAGAATATTAAACAAGCTTATTTTAGATAAAATATTTATATGATTTTATAATCAATAAGTTAATGATGAAGATAATGATTGTAATATTATATATGACAACTTGAAATTGATCAAAGATTCCAGAGCGATGATAATGAAAGGCCAAAATAAATGTAATGGGGAAAAAAGTGAAGGGAAAGTTATATAGGTAGTGTTGCTTTTAAGCATTAAAGAATACTTAATAGAGACATTACTTACCCATTTAACAATTAAGGCTGTACAACATTTTTTAGTCATGTACCTATTCATCATTATCAATTGAGTACTGACATTTGTATATAATAGAGATAAAATGATAGTCAAAATTTAATTACAAAATATTAATATTTGCAATTTAAAAGTAATTTTACTCTATATTATAAGTACTTTATAATTAAATTTTGTCATTTTTTTTAATCTTCTCTATATACAAATACCATTTTTTTGTTTTTTTTTTAATCATTTTGATGTAAACTATTCCAATTATAATATTCATGATAGAATGGCCCGTGCATTTTTTTTTTTGGAAACGTTGGAAATCCAGCCTTCAAATCATCCTATTCGGGCTAAAACGCAATAGGTAAAACCCTCGACTGTCCCAAAATCTTATTAAAAACGCACCTCATGTATTCGAACTCAAGACCTGAAGGCCAGATCCTGAGTCATACACCACCAAGCCAAGTCTATTGGGGACGCCCCGTGTCATTATTAACATTTAATTGTAATATAAAAGGTAAGTTATATTTTAGGGAATATCATTTCACAATTTCAGAAATTAGGAAATAATAAATTAATAGAAAGAAGTATTGAGATGTAACACTTTATTAATATATCTTTATAAAAAATTATATTTTACTATGAAACCTTATATTTTACTATTATATCTTTAAAAAACCTTACATTTTACTATTATATATTTATAAAAATTACATTATATATTTATAAAAGTTACATTATACTACACACACGAAATTTTCTCACCTGAAATTTAAAGAGTGTTCACTTTTCCACCATTACGTTATCAAAAGACCGAAATACCCATATGATGTCAGCAAAATTTGAACGATGTTAACGTATGGGTGGAAATATATAGGGATGACGGTTATATCCGAAAAGATCTGAAAAATCTGGATTCGCATTAAAATATACGAATTGAGATTTAAATTTCTAAGATATTCATATACATGGATACGTATTTAGATTTGCATTGCATTTTTGTGGATCTGGATGATGTATTATATGTAAGGATTTTTGGATATCCAAATCCGAAAAAAATCTAAATCTTTATATTTTATATTTTTAAAATTTATTTAATTTAAACATAAAAAATAAAATAAATATATATTTTACTTCCAAAACAACATTTACAATTCACAATCATCTAAAATAATCTAAATATAAAAATTGTTCACTTTTCCACCCGAAGTTCAAAGAATGTTCAATTTTACACCCTGACGTTATCAAATGACCGAAATACCCCTATAACGTGAGCAAAATTCTAACAGTGTTAACATTTACGTGGAAAAATAAATATTTTTTGAACTTTGTGTGGAAAACTGAATATTTTAAAAGTTATTGAGTAAAATCGAACTTTAACAATTCTTTAAATGAGAAAATGATAATTTCCCTAATAAAATATTATACCATAATATTTCTTGTATCTGTTTGTCATTCCTTAATTTTTAAAGTAGTGAAATCATAATATCATTATATTTTACTATTAAATTTATGACAAAATAATAATTAGTACTTTTAAATTTTGAAATATTACATTTTACTATTAAACTGATAGCAATATAATATTTTACTATTTTCAGTCAAAATTGTAGTTGATCATTAATTGATCGTTATATTTTAACACTAATGATCAACTAATGAAATAATAATAAATTACTAGATTTTGTATAATTTTGATTGTTATAAATATTATTTGGTCACAAGTTTATTAATAAAATAGAATATTTGAAAATTCACAATACCCAATAATAAATTTAATAGTAAAAATATAAATAATCTAATGGTAATTGTGTAAACTAAGACTTCGTTTCGTATTGTGGTGATGTGACTTAAAAACACCGTTATTTTTGAAATAAAAAGTTAGTTATAAGTATCCATAAATAAACAAAGCGTACCGTGCCATGATCTCATATCTTGGCCCACTAAATAGTTTAAAATAAGGGACAAGCAAAAAGTGGCGGCTAGTAGCTCCCTTATGAACAAAGCCCAATTCTATCAACCTCCAAAAGAGATAATGCCCAAGTCCGGGCCCAAACATTTTCGTTAACGGATGTATATGAGATATTATTAAATTTTTGAATATGTATGTTTTATTCCCGAATAATGTAATAGTTCAAACAGTATGTTTTTAATTTCAATCAATATGTTTGTAAATAACTTAAATTTATTTTATGAAAAAATTATATATTATTCGAGATTCGGAGCCTATCAGAAATCTTCATCCTCTCATCTGAAATAATTATGAGGGGACATGGAGGGGACGATGACATTTAGAGTGTGTTTGGTTTGTAATTTCTTGGAGAATGAATAAGAGAATGACTATTTTCTTGCTTGGTTTGTATTTTTTAAGGGTGAATAGTCAATATTATTTTCCCCTCATTCACTCTCAATTCTCCATAATCCATTCCCCATTGAAAGATGAGAATGATTAAACTCATGTATGGAAAATCAAGCCCAAATATATAAAGTCAAATTTAACCTTAATGAAAATGAAGGTCAACCATTAAACGAAATAAATATTAACCACCTAAATTATTTATTCACATTTCACTCTTTTACTTCATTTTAAGAATTTACAAGTAACGTACTCGTAAATTTCCTCTTGTTATTCTCCAAACTCTCAAACACATTCTCTATTATTTTCCCAAACACTGATTTCGCTTCTTCATTTGTTACTCAACATCACATCATCTTCAATTCTTCAACATTTCATGGATCCAAGTCTTGGTTATTCTATCAAAAAATAGTTATGGATAAATATAATGATATTGCTTTCTTAGATCAGAGATAAGAGCGGTGACATACCTTGAAAGCTCTTTCAATTTTATACCTCCATGTGATATTTTTTTATCAATAATAAATCTATATTTTTTTTTTTTAATTTAGGATTATTAATCTACCTCCATGATGAAATAATATTAACCACCTAAATTATTTAGTCACCTTTCACTCCTTTACTTTATTTTAAGAATTCACAAGTAGCGTGCTCGTAAAGTTCCTCTTGTTCTTCTCCAAACTCTCAAACACATTCTCTGTTATTTTCCAAAACATTGGTTTGGGTTCTTCGTTAGTTACTCGACATCACATCATCTTCAATTCTTCAATATTTAATGGATCCAAGTCTTGCACTATAAGGAAAAAGTGATGTAGCGACATAAAAAATCTGTCTCTATTCCGTCGCTAAAAAGCAGTTAGCGACGGAATAGCGACGAAATAATTTCGTCTATTTTTTCTTGGTCGCCAAATAAATAGCGACGACATAATAATATCCGTCTATAAATTAGAGACGAAATTATTCCGTCTCTAATTAGCAATGAAAATTCGTATCTCATTAGAGATAAAATTGCTACGATTAAAATTTCATTTCTAAATAACGACAGAATATTCGTCTCTAATTAGCGACAGATAATTATGTGGCTAATTAGAAACAGAAAGTCCGTAGCTAAATAGAAATAAAATTACTATGGATATTTCGTTTCTAATTACTTACGGAATTGCTTCGAAAATTCTGTCTTTATTGAGAAACGAAAATTTCGTCTCTATTTAGTAGGGGTGAGCAAAACCGGTTTCGGTTCCGGTTCCGCATGGAACCGGAACCTACCCAGAAAAATTCGGTTCCGCACTAAGTGGAACTGGAACCTACCCAATTAAACAGGGTAACCCTTTATTCGGTTCCAATCTGGTTCCGGTCCGGTTCCGAATTACCCTATTTTAAAATATTTTAATAAAAACTACATTCCAATACGAGTCCGTAGAAAAAAACGGGGACCAAATCGGAGTGCAGAAGCTCAAGAACGAAGAAAATGAAGCTTTAGACTTTTAAAACAGAGGCCATCATTAGTCCCAGTTTAAACAGAGGCCATCAGTAGTCCCAGTTTAACACTCAGTTGAATGTAATCAGAACAAAAAAAAAATGTTATAATCCAGTAAAAGTATTGGCCAATTGGAAATAGCCAGTAATAACAAGAAGTAATAAAAATGTTTTAAACATCTATAAATTTCACATTGTTAAGACTATATTCACTCTCAGAAATACAATTTTCGACCTAATTTAGGTTCTAAATTTCAACAGAAATTATCCGGTACGTTATTAAAACCGGTTCCATGATCCGGTTCCGGTTTCGATCATTTTGGAACCGGAACCTACCCGGATAAAATCGGTTCCTTCATTTTTTGAACCGGAACCTACCCGATTATAACTGATTCCGGTTCCAAACCCGGAAAATCGGGTCCGGTTCCAACAGGTTCCGGGTAGACCCGGAACCGTTGCTCACCCCTACTATTTAGAAACGGAAATTCTGTTTCTAATTAGCGACAAAAATGTCATTTTTTGTTTTTTTAAATTTTTAAAGAAATTTATTTATTTTTAAATCATATTATTAATATTAGTAAAATTATATTAATTACTTAAATTATAAAATAAACAAATGTTATATTGTTTATAACCAAATTTTATTATATAAATGTTATATTGTTTAAGAAAATACAATAAAAAAATACATACAAGTTAATATCCTTATCTGTCTCCTCACAATTAGTCGGAGGATAAGGTTGACCTGAAGAGGAAGGCTGTGAACTCAAGTCTCTCATCATCCGAAAATACCGCTCCATCTCTGCCATATTCTGTTTAAGATCAAACACCTCTTCATTTCTCTTCCGCTACTCTTCCTCTAGTCGTTACATTTCTTCATTTCTCTTTTGTTGCTCTTCATCCAGTCATTGTTGTATAGTCTGAATCTCAATCTTAACTCGATCTTATACCTGTTGCTCAAACGTATCATCAAATGTTGAACTGTAGTGCGATCTACCTGCGCTGCGCAACGAATTTGGATATGA
Organism: Zanthoxylum bungeanum; assembly: GCA_019454045.1. Lineage (NCBI taxonomy): Eukaryota > Viridiplantae > Streptophyta > Magnoliopsida > Sapindales > Rutaceae > Zanthoxylum > Zanthoxylum bungeanum. Next base: position 29,275 of record SKCR01011829.1, on the reverse strand, counting down.
AAGCAAAGCAAAAGAGCCGAGATCGTACACTCGGTTAGGGATGGCAAAATCTGGATCCGGGTCCGATTCCGGATCCAGAAGCATTTTAGTTAGCCCGAGTCCGATTCCGAACCCGGGTAAATAGACACGGGTCCGGACCCGAGTCTACCCGGTCCGAATACTCGGTTTATTATTATTTTTATTTTTTAATTATATTATATTATATTATATTTGGATTTTGTCAATTTTATTAGTTTTATTTCAATTCTTTTGTATTTTTAATTATATTATATCATATATATATATATATATATATGTATATTATTTTATATTTTTCATTATATTTTTCATTATTATATTTATTTTTTATTATTTTTTCGGACCCGGGTCTATCCGGTCCGGACCCGTGCGATCCCGGGTCCAGATCCTGATTCACCCGGGTCTGAATTTTTAAGACCCGGGTCTGGATTTTTTAATCCCGGACCCGGATCGTCCTAGTCCATGCGGATCCGGACCGGGTCCGGGTCTCCTTGCCATGCCTACACTCGGTGTTTCTTAGTATCCACTCCAACAACATCTACGTATAGGCGATTGGTGTCGAGCTGAGTCTTAGGCTCACCAGACTCCTCAAAAACTGAGATGCAAACGCTACCATTTGCTCCACAACACCCTACCATTAATAATGCAATTATATATAAGAAGCAAAAATGATTTGAAAAGAGAAAATTAAAAATAATTAATTTATAAGAAAAAACTTACATTAATGTCGCTTAATCTCTTGTCAATAAAAGTTTCGTCATTCTTTGTGTGCATGTGCTTAAACACCTCATAGCCTGTGGGTAGGGATGACAAAATATGGATCCAGAAATATTTTCATTGCCTCGGGTCCGGGTCCGGTCCAAATCCGGATATCTTTTTTTTTTTTTTTAATTTTTAATTGTATTATTTTATATTTATATTTATATTTGTATTTTGTCAATTTTATTAGTTTTATTTCAATTTTTTTTTATATTTTTTAATTATATTCTATTATATATGCATATTATTTTGTAATTTTAATTATATTTTAATTATTATATTTAATTATTATTAAATTTTTTCCGGACCCGTGCGATCCCGGGTCCAGAGCCGGATTCTCACGGGTCCTAATTTTAAGATCCGGGTTCGGATATTTGAATCACGGACCAGGGTCCAGATATTTTAATCACGGACCCGGGTCTACTCGGACCCGGATCGTCCGGGTCCATGCAGATCCGGGCCGGGTCTGGGTCTGCCTGCCATCCCTACCTGTGGGTACATGTCCGACCTGAGATTCCTATTTAAAAAATAAAGAATTAATAAATATGTTTTAATAAAAGTAACAAAAAAATAAGAGTAAATGTTCGCATGTTTAAAAAATCTAACCATATCAATCGAATGTTGAACGGTAGACCTCGAGCCACCGATATGTTTAGAAACACCCGATCCTTCTCCAGTCTTCTCAATCTTTCTGTTTTTTGATGCTTATGAGATTTTAATTTAAACTATGGACTACTCCAATACTTCTACCATTTATTCCAAGCATTATCTGGAATGCAGAGTGACTTCCCTCCTTATTTATATTTATAGCGCCATTTATAGAGTTTATCGTTATACTGATTCTGACACACATTATTCCATGTAGTCATAACGGCGACCGCATGAGCAGGATTTCACTGATAAAATTTCTGTAAAAAAATTCCGTTTTTATTTAGACCATTTCTATTTAGATACGTATTAGAGACGGAAAAATTCCGTTTCTAAATTAAATTAGCGACAGAATAATAATCAGTCTCTAATTAGAGACCAAATTATTTTCTGAGGCTCATTTTAGGGATGTATTTTTTTTTTTGTCGCTAAATTCCGTCGCTAATTTTATTAACCGTTTCAATTCCGTCCCTAAATTTTGAAACAGAATATTCCGTCGTTAATTTCCGTCTCTAAAACTATAATTTCTTGTAGTGTTGTTTCTTCTATCGAATAATAGTTATAAATAAATATAATGACATTGTTTTTTTCAGATCAAGAGAGAAGAGCGATGACATACCTTGAAACTCTTCCAATTTCTATATCTCCATGGTGATATTTTTTATCAATAATAAATCTATAGTTTTTCATTTAGGATTATTAATGGTATTGCAAGTAATATTTTTATATAAAATTCAAATTCATGATTTATTGCTAATTTAAATCAAATAAGATAATTTGTATTTTCCGCTCAACCTCATTTTTCGCTCATGCTCAATGCCAGACTCGCCTCATTCTCACCTTAAAAAAAAAATGGAACCAAACACACCCTTAAAGATTGTTGGTGACGGGCACAAAGATATTGATCGCCTCCATTCTCCCATTGCCATCCCAGTGCTACCAAACATTTGGAACATTGTGAAAATAGAGTGATAATAATAATTCTTCTTTAAACAGTAACAAAATCAATGGAACTTTCATGTAATTACTTGAGAGAAGCTGGCTCAAGATTAGTTCTCGATGCTCTCCTTGCCTGCTCTTCTTCTGCAACTAAAGGATTTTCTTTTAAGTCCTGAAAGATATGTACTTTTCCGGACATGAAAACGGATTCAGTTTGAGAGTTCTCTTCTTCTATTGAGATTTCGATTTTTATTGTTTTAATGGATACGAATTCAGATAAAGACAGTAATTTATTGTTTTAAAATTGTGATAGTCTATTTTGTTTTTGTATAACGGTCAAAAAAGTCAAAGCTGGTCACATGAATTTTAGCTTTTTTGCCGCGTTATAAGGCAAGAATGCCCGTGGGGTTAATATCCTTTAACTCTAATTTTCTATTTCTTTTTAAGGATTGAGATTTAATCAACATAAATTCAATGGTCATTATTTTGATAATATATTAACGAATTTGATGAGTGACTTTTATGTTGTCAAGATAATGACCATTGAATTTATATTGGCTAAATTTTAATCCTTAAAATGGAGATATAGGGAAAGTATGATAGCCAGGAAGCCAGGCTCCTCGTTATAGCGGTAACGCGCGTAAAAATATCTACAGCTTCCTTCTTTCTCATTCTTTAGTCTTGAAAATTACTCTTCACGGTTCAATCATGGCACCCACGGGAAAGGGAGAATGCAAAATCGAAATCACGAAAATAGAGAATCAAAAATCGAGAATGGTTCCTTTCTCAAAACGACGACAGGGTCTTTTCAAAAAAGCCCAGGAATACTCCAACATCACCGGCGCTCAAATCGCCGTTCTTGTTTTCTCACCGGTGGGCAATCCGTATCTTCATGGTTCACCTTCATTGGACACCGTTAGTGAAAATTTCTTATTCGGCGGCGGCGGCGGCGGTAGCCAAGAGGGTGCCGATGACGTTGGGCGCCGCGGGATCTTGATGGGTTTGGAGGATAAGATGAAACAATGTCGGAGTGTCGATGATTTGGCGGCAGTGAAGGCGGAGTTGGAGGGGGTGAGAGTGAAGGTTTTGCAGAGACTTAAGCATATCGAAGAGGTTGATTTCGTCAATTCTTTACTGAATTAGGGTTTGATTGTGGATATTGAATTAGGGTTTGCTTCGATCAACTGATGGTTGATCAAGATTCGTTTTTCTTTTCCTTGCTGGGTATATGGTTTAGATTAGAGAAAAGTTTTCTATATTTGGGTATATAAAAATTAGGGCTTACGAAATGATTTTTTTGTAGACAAATTTTGTAATTCATTGTAAAAATTAGGGTTTAGGGTTTAGGTGATGCTAGTTAGTAGAGTTTGCTTTGCTAGGTTGTGGTAATTTATTTTTAAGTCGAGATTCTGATGTTTGAATGATGAATTGTAAAATTCCGAGTAAAATAGACATATAAGAGAGTAATATATTCATAAATAAGAATTTTTGGACTTAAGATGAAGCCCAACCGAATTTTTGAAGTTGAGTGACCTGTTGTCACTACACCCAGTTTTCTATATGAACAATCCCTAAATTTCGGTTTAGAACTTGAGTTTCCGAAAATTGAAATTGAGATCCGTAAAAACCAATATAAACTAGACACATTAAAATTTCAGCCCTTCATCCTTGCCAATTAATTGTAGTGAATTTTCGAAGTTAACCATTGAGCATAAGATTTTAACGATTAGGCAGAATTTCAAATTTCGCTACCGCACTTCCGTAACTTTGAATCTAGATCCGTAAAATTCTTAGATAACCTGAGTACCCTGAATTTTTAGAAAATTTGGGATCTCATGCGTTGTATAGCCTAATTAATGTTTAAGAATTATTTTTCTTATGCCAAGTCTAATGAGTTTGATTTATTGTATGTTACTGACATGAGCTCAAATCATTAACGATTCCATAATGAGTTTCTAGACAATCATCATTAACTTCAAATTTTTTGACTTAATTTTAATTGAATTCATGTAGAATTCTTACATATTCCTAATTTAAATGAAATTGAATTGATAAAATTAAATTTAATGATATCATATTTCATCTCAATTGAATTGAATTTGTAACATTAAATAATGTTATATAAAATTAAAAGTATTAAAATTTTATTATTTTTAACAATTTAAAGGATGAATAGATATATGACTAAATTATAGAATGTTGACTAATAAATTGAAACAAAAAAATAATGGAAATTTTATTGTTGGTGGCTGATTTTGGTCTCAGGGGCAATAATTGTTTTTTATATTCCCGAGACAATCCTCCTCCAACTGTGAATTTGTTTTGTTTATGGGAACCAAATGCAAATTTGGCAAAAGATAAGTAAATTCACCAATTAACAAAGAGATTTAACGTGGTTCGGCGGATCAGATCCAACCTACAACCACGGGCACAGAACGGACGATGTTTTATTACCGAAATATGTTTCTCTGATCTGTTTCGTGTTTACAATTCTAATTCTCTCTTGTTCTCTTCTCAACTCTCTCTTACAAGCATGCTTTCCCCTCCTACTTATAATAGCAAAGAAACAATTTTCATTTTCCCATAAGAATTCTTAGTCGAAACTACCTTCATTTCCTTTATCCTATTAGGACACTGTCTTATCAATTTTTCCCCATGAAAGTAGGATAACTTATCTTCTTATCCGTAAAAATATGATGTTTTATCTTCTGAAGCATATCTCGCCATATTCTCGGTCTTCATGAGGTCGGTCACAATGGTATTTTGAACTGAGAATGGTGCTATTGATCTGATAATGCCCGACCATCCGGTCTGGAGTGGTCGGTTACCGATCATAAAGTGCTCGGCCCCTTATTGTTGGCTTTTAGTGGTCGGGTCGACATTAATGATCTTGACCAAGAAGGGAGTTACCCTTTTACCCATGCCGTGCTGCTTAAATACCATAGTGCTTGAAAATACCATCAACATCTGTTCCCTAGTTCTCGGTTCCAACGAGTATACAAGTTGGTGCCGGGAATTATATAAAAAGAATAGTACTCCTGATGGAATGACGGCTAGCCTTTGTGAGGAGAAGTTTATTGGCCTGTCACCACCATGTCCTCGGTACGATTGAGATGCTCGGTCTGACTTCTTTTCCCGCCTGAAGCAAAATCCATTTATTGCGCTTCTATAAACCGTCCCTCGAGACGCGCAACCGTCACATCCTTTTAAATGCCCATAAGATCACTTCTAGGGTTTAACGGGAACCTGCCACTTGTCAACCATCCGTCGTTCTCCCGTCAAAAAGCAAGCAATCTGACAGCCATCGCCAACTCAAAGGACGCCCAATCTCAGCCGTCCATCCAACTCTGAAAGATCATTTTAAAAAACGACATGTGCCGTACATCTGACGCCCTCGTTCGATCCAACGGTCACAAATGCACCGAACAGATTATAAGAAAGCGGAGTAATACACTGTTGCCTTCTTTTACGAACGCTTTGAATTTTCCCAACCGCGAGAACTCCTCTCTGCCAACTGTGCTCAGTGAACTCAAAGAACGACCAGACCGCACCGAGCAATCTGCAATCCTTCCAAAAGAACCAAGTAAGTCTTCTGAACGACCTCCATGTTTTGCTTTTCATGAGTTGCGAATCTTGCTGTTTTTTTTGTGGAGCATGTCCGGACTTTTGGGATTAGAGACACTTAGGTTTGTATTGGGTTCAGTGTTTGGCTTTATGTTTCTAGGGAGATATTTATGGCTTGATTGATGTTGTTAGGGCATTTAGAACCCACAAGTTTAGTTTTCCCGGAATCTCAGGGTAACTATGAAATCCCTGGCCGTTTTAGAAATTAGCTATAGACTGACCTCCCCCTTTTTTTTATTTCTCGGATGTCAGGGATGTCTGACAACAGGTCTTCCTCTGCAAACCCTGTTAGACCTTCGGCTCCCCCTGCTGAAGAGCTCTCCTCGAGCTCGGGGGCACCAAGCATAGAGGATCTCGACACTACCCCCACCCCTTCCGAAACTGAACAAGATACTTACCATCAGAGAATTCCTCGGAAGGACCCAGAGCCCGGTGATTTTGACTGCTCGGCTTTGGACATGGATCAGCCTTCCAAGATAACAGAAGACGATCTAGCACTGCTCCGGCAGCGATATGATATTGTGGGACACAGAAACTGGGCGACGCATGCTGTTCCGGGCTCGCGGCCCGGTTGGGAGTACAGAGTAGCCCGCATGGGACTAAACCGGAGAATAATGGAGTCGCCACCCGGTGTGAGCCGGGACAAAGATTTAAGGCTCACTCACCCATTGCAATGGAAGACCTCAAACCGTTGGGTTCAGAATGGTCCCTTACTTATGCCACTTGTAATGAAATGATTTGTGCAATAATTTAATCAAGCTTAAGCAACATTTATTTCCAAGGATAATTTACTCCTATGTTCGCATGCATAAATCAAGAGTTCATCTAAGTTCACATGTAACACATTTTCATATTTGCATACAACCTATTCGCATATAATCTATGTCCCAATTTGCATATAATCTATGTCCGAATTTGCATACAACCTATTTGCATATAATCTATGTTCGAATTTGCATGCATAAAGATAAATTAAAATACGACAAGCATACAACTTCATGAACATACTGAATGGATGAATGCGGAGGCATAAATAGATAACTACCGTGTAAACATGCATCATGGAAACGAACATGTGATATTGTGAACACAATAAATGACTAACTGCGAGAACATGAAAAATCAAAAAGGTAAATGACAATGAGTAACCATGCATGAGTTGTGATGGAAGAGAGCCTGTTTATCATGGGAGTTCATGCGACGTTCGTAGCCGCATTCAAACGGTAAACAGAAGGTTTGCGTTCTAGTAGCGTTCGTAAACGAATTCGAACGAACTGAGACAGAAAACATGCGTTCGTGCGACGTTCTGAAACACGTTCGAACGGGGTTACAACAGTGACCACCAAAATGCAGTAAACAACATGACACATACGTGAACAGATGAATAGATGACACCTAATAAATAATAACGGGATAAAAGGCACGACAAAACATCGTGGTAAAAGATTTTAACCCCTCGACATGGAGGACCTTTAATCCAACTTACTAAACCCATGCTCTAATAACATAATGCATATAAAAAATAAAGACAGCAATATCGGACTTTGTATACCCGATTGAACACATCTTACATTCAACCGAATATACGTCATCCGGCGCGGCGAAGCATCGTGGTAAAGGAATTTAACCTCTCGAAATGGAGGACCTTTAATCCAACTTACTAAGCCCATACGCTAATAACATAATGCATATAAAAAATAAAGACAACAATATCGGACTTCGTATACCCGATTGAACACATCTTACATTCAACCGAATATACATCATCCGGCGCGGCAAAGCACCATGGTAAATGATTTTAACCCCTCGACATGGAGGACCTTTAATCCAACTTACTAAGCCCATGCGCTAATAACATAATGCATATAAAAAAAAAGACAACAATATCGGACTTTGTATACCCGATTGAACACATCTTATATTCAACCGAATATACGTCATCCGGCGCGGCGAAGCATCGTGGTAAATGATTTTAACCTTTCGAAATGCAGGACCTTTAATCCAACTTACTAAGCCCATGCGCTTTATCTCATCATTACACAAACAAATAACATGCAGAAACTAAATATCGGATAATAAATAAATCAAGATAACATAAAATAAAATATGCACCGTTTACTCAAGTGGTACGTGGAATTGTATCCCAAGTACAGACCGCACTACCGTCCATTCGGATTCGGCTATGAAATTTATGTCTGGGTTTCCATCCTATATACCACAAGAGGCGACATTTTCCATTTTATTCAAGGGCCACAACACACATCAACCAACGACTCTCATGCGAAGAACATTCAATAGACAATTAAAATATGAATAAAAGATAAATGAGAAATGTGCCCTCAGGTCTAACCTTTTGTGTCGACTCTCGGAAGCACGTTACAAGGCCGTCGGAAGGGCTTAACTCTGTAACTTTTCTGGTTCGCTGGTTCACATCTTTTCTCGCTGTTTTCACTGCTCGGGCTATTGTTTTCACTCCATTTCGCCGCTGTTTCTTCATTGTTTTCTGCTGTTTTTTACTGCAGTTTTCTGGACTGTTTTAGGGTGATTTGTTCACTGTTTTTGGGTTGGTTTGGACTGGTTTGGGGGCAATTTTCGTTACTGTTTTGGGCAGTGCATGGAAGGATTTATGCGTGTAATTTTGGGCAATGTGTAGGGGTATTATGCGGCTATTTTGGGTGTACAGATAATGGGTTTTCACGGCAGTTTGGTGGAGTAGTTTAAGGGTTTTTTTGGGACGATCTATGTGTGAAATAAGGGCTGCTTTGAAACTGTTTTGGTACGTGAAATAGGGGGCTTCAAGGCTGTGGCGTGAAGGTCTGCAGGGTGTGAGCGTTGAAGGTTCATGAGGGGTAGTGGGAGCTATTATGGAGTGAAGGTCTACATGTCTATGGGGCGTGAGGCTTTGATGGGTGTTACCTTGAGTGTCTGTTAGAGGGGTGTACATGGAAGGAGGGCTTTATCGTGGCTTAGGTGTGGGGCGTTAAGGTTGCATGGTGTTGACGTGTTGTGAAGTTAGGTACATGGTGATGAGTGGATCTTTGATGTGTGCGTTAGCTTTAGTGGGTGATGAGGGTGCGTGGCCGTTATGGGTTTTGATAGACGTGTGGGCTGTTGCTAAGGGCGTGATGCTGTTGCTAAGCGCGTGGCACAATTGCGCCAGATTTTGGCGATGGTGTGGCTAACGTGAAAGACTGATTTTGTGAGTGGGCTACCGTGAGGTGTTTGTTATATGCGTGAGAGGGTAACACATGAAGGCTTAGGGACGTGAGGCAAAGTGAGTGGAGGGAGACCGAATGCTTGAAGAGGAATGATTTTAGGGTTTTTGTTTTGTTTTTATTTTTGGCCGTGAGAGAGTGAGGGTTTGCTGCTGAGTTAGATTCGTTGAAGCGGTGAGGGAAAGATGAAGGCAGGTGAGGTGCCGAGAGAGGAGAGAAGGGCAGGTTTATGGTTATTATTCTTTCGTAGTTTTTGTCTTTGCCGTCAATAGTCTCCTCCTTAGGGTTTAGTTTGTGTTATATTTATAGTAAGGTATTAGGGTTAGGGTTGTGCATGGTTTTCTTGAAAAGGAAATAAATCAATTAAATTATGTGTGTATTTTATTTAGTTTATTAAAGAAAAGGATATTTGTATTTTAGGTGGGGAATTTCTTTAAGTTGGTGAGTGAATTAATTAATTTAGGAAAAAATTTATTTAATTTTGGTATTATATTTAGTTTAATTTAAATTTAAATTTAATTTGTTTTCATTTTAATTTGATTTAATTTAATTAGATTTCATTTAATTTCAATTTAATTTAATTTCGATTCAACTTAATTGGTTTTAATTTATTTTAATTTGTGACATGTTTTAATTATTTCTTGGATTGGGCTTGGGTGAGATGGGTTTGGTGTGTGGTCTGTGGGGGTTTGGGCCAATGGTTTGTTTTAAAAAGGAGGTCCAACAAGTGAGCCCGAAGCTAAACAAGCGAATAAATTCTAAAAAATATTGATTCCCTTCCGACGTCCGTTTCCCGCGACTTCCTTGACTTAAAAGGTAGTGTCTCCAAATGAGACTCATCATAGGGACTTACATGTAAAAAATGCAGTGACTACATATATCCCGATAGATATTGCCCTTGAAGTCCTTGGCCCATTGGATCGGTCTAGTCAACCCGATGAGGGTTCGATGGCTCTTCTTCCGGCTTTCTTTGAGTGCGGACTCCGGCTGCCAATTCAACGTTATTTTGCCTAGATGCTGGCCGAGAAGGAGATCGCCCATTGTCAATTAAGCTTGAATTGTTGGAGGATCTTGGCCGGGCTGCATGTGATTTGGCATCGGGCGGGACTCGGCGAACCCTCTCTTGAAGAAGCGAAGAGGTTGTATCGATTGAAGGCCAACCCAAGAACGCACCATGGTTGGTACTATCTTTCTGCTTACCCTGACTCGTCAAATATTGTCGACAAACTCCCCGACTCCAACAAAAACTTTAAAGATTTATGGTTCTGAGCCACAGGAGATTGGGGACGGGTCCCGAGATCCCACGAAGATGAGGTTTCAGTCCCGGATATCTTCAGAGCGGGAGGTTAGGAATCTAACCTTTAGTGTTCATGCTCTTGATTTTATGATAGGATTCTAACTTCTTTGACTCTTCCCAGCTTGTTGGAGGGACGCTCCCAAGATCTCCCATCAGGTCCGGGTGCGGGTACGCTGGGCTCGGCGGTACGCCGACCATTGGAAGAAGTTGGTTAATGATGAGGCCTTTGTCGAGTCGGGCCTCATTCAGACCGTTCCTCCGACGGTCCCGGGGCGGATATGTAGTTTTTGTTAACCTTCTAACCAATCCCCTTGTTTGCTTAGCATGATGACGACTTGAAATCATTCAGATACTGACCACTTCTCTGCCCTTTGCCTTTTGCAGGAATGTCGAAGAGGCCAAGATACCTTGATCAGCTGTCCGGTGCAACAAAGAAAACCGGCCATGTTGGAGCCGGACCTTCTCGAAAAAGGCCAGCAACTGCTGAGGCCAGAAAAGTAACTGAAGAGGCAGCCCCGTCAGCTACCCAAGGCTTATCTCCCCCTTCCAGGGCATCGCCAACAGTCTCCACCCGACCTTCCAGGCCGTCAAAACCTACTAGAAAAATGAGGCGTCTGTTCAGGGCAGAGGAGTCCAAGCTGACTCGGGAGGTGGAAGAGGAACATGTCCTGAGTAAGAGGCAGCCGGTTCGGAAGGAGAAGAAGGTGCCGATGGGTTCTTCCAAAAAGCAGAAATGCGCCGTGATTCTTGGCATAGAAGACCTTGGTCAGGAAATCATGGAGGCCACTTCTCATCTGGTGCCGGCAATCAACGAACTGGCCGAAGCGATTCCTCCGGCAAAGATTCCGAGATACGAAGATCGCTTCTGCGCGGGCCGATCTTTAGGGGGTAACCCTAATGGGGCCCCGTGTAATCCCGAACAAATTTCATTTTCCTTGTAATAACGTTTTTTTACAATCATATTTATATAAATATTTTTATGTGTTTCTATTCCACCTTTTTAGTCTTTCATAATTTGCTCTGATTGCTTTTCCGTAAATGATCACTCGGGGCCCGGTCGCGAGAGGACAACCTGCGCCGGAAATAAGATCATGCAGTGGAACGAAACCAGAATTCGAGCTAGGGGAAGCACTTGGTGGTTCTGGGGGAATGTTATGTCCCCAGTCCGAAAAGACAGACTTCAGTGGGACGTAACCCGACCCCGAGCTGAGAGAAACACTTGGCACTTGGGGAATGTCACGTCCCCAGTCCGAGAAGATAGACTCGGTGGGACGTAACCTGACCCCGAACTGAGAGAAACACTTGGCACTGGGGAATGTTTTGTCCCCAGTTCGAAAAGACAGACTCAGTGAGACGTAACCCGACCCCGAGCTGAGAGAAACACTTGGCACTGGGGAATGTTTCGTCACCAATCCGAAAAGACAGACACGGTGGGACGTAACCCGACCCCGAGCTGAGAGACGACATAATGGCCTCGGTGGAACGAATCCAGCTCAAAGTCGAATAACTAAGTGGCCTCGGCGGAACGAATCCAGCCCCGAGCCGATTAAGCAAGTGGACTAGGCGGAACGAATCCAGCCCCGAGCCGATTAATAAGAGGCCTCGGCGGAAAGGATCCGGACCTGAGCTGAACAACCAAGTGGCCTCAGTGGAACGGATCCAGCCCCGAGCCGATTAATCAAGAGGCCTCGGCGGAACGAATCCAGCCCCGAGCCGACTAGTCATTGGGATTTATTCAGAAGGGAAGTGAATCAACCTTTGAAGCTCTATCGGATTTGGCATGGGCGTCCCCTTGCCAGAATAGCGAAAAATAAAAACAAAATTTTAGAAAATAAAATAAAAAAAAGGGGGTGACTTAACACTTATCCCAAAGCAACAGCACAGATGCCTCAAAACAGCGTCTCGTTCGAGGTCTCCAAAAGACAATTTTGAATCTTTCAATTTAGAATCCCGGCGAACCAGGATTTGGATCAAATAGCGTTTAGAATGGTAATGGCACATTCCTCTATACGTCAGGTTATTATGGAGCCTGCGTTTTGTTCGAGGGCTCCTCCATACAAAGCTTGAGCAGGCATACGCCACGAGGGTACAATCCCTCCGCGTACTATGCCTTCTCACAGACCCGAATGACCAAATAGGTAGGGATCAAAGAGTGTTTGAAACATTAAGGGCATGCTCCTCATTATGTTCGGTAACACTGGAGCAAGCAAACGCCACGAGGGCATAATCCTTCATCGTACTATGCTTCTCACAGATCCGAATGACCAAATAGGTAGAGATCAAAGAGTGTCTGAAACATTAAGGGCATGCTCCTCCTTATGTCCGATAACACTAGAGCAAACAAACGCCACGAGGGCATAATCCTTCATCGTGCTATGCTTCTCACGGATCTGAATGACCAAATAGGTATGGATCAAAGAGTGTCCGAAACGTTAAGGGTACGCTCCTCCTTATGTTCAGTAACACTGGAGCAAGCAAACGCTACAAATGCATAATCTCTTCTCGTGCAATGCTTCTCACGGATCCGAATGACCAAATAGGTAGGGATCAAAGAGTGTCTGAAACATTAAGGGCATGCTCCTCCTTATGTTCGGTAACACTGAAGCAAGCAAACGCCACAAGGACATAATCCCTCCTCGTGCTATGCTTCTCATGGATCCGTTGGTCAGACAAAACGTACGGGAACACATTTCCTGCAACCGTATTTCCCAAACTTGCCAGGTCCGACCATCTTACGGGGGCACTCTTTCCCCGCGATTACCATCTCGAAATATCCCTCATATTTTCCTCCATCTTCTCCATCCAATCCGCTGTTGAACTCCCTGACGACTGGTGATTTCCACCTTCTGCCATTGTCTTACTACGCGAGTTGCTTTTTGTTGGAGTTCCCCACTGACGGCGCCAACTGTTGATGGCTGATTTTGGTCTCAGGGGCAATAATAGTTTTTTACTCCCGAGACAATCCTCCTCCAACTGTGAATTTGTTTTGTTTATGGGAAACCAAAAGCAAATTTGGCAAAAGATAAGTAAATTCACCAATCAACAAAGAGATTTTTTTATGTTGGTTCGGCGGATCAGATCCAACCGTAAAAATATGATGTTTTATCTTCTGGAGTATATCTCGCCATATTCTCGGTCTTCATGCGGTCGGTCACAGTGGTTTTTTGAACTGAGAATGGTGCTATTGATCTGATAATGCCCGACCATCCGGTCTAGAATGGACGGTTACCGATCATAAAGTGCTCGGCCCCTTACTGTTGGCTTTTAGTGGTCGGGTCGACATTAATGATCTTGACCAAGAAGATAATTACTTTTTTACCCCCGCCGTACTGCTTAAATATCATAGGGCCTGAAAATACCGCCAATATCTGTCCCCTAGTTCTCGGTTCCAACGAGTATACAAGTTGGTGCTGGGAACTATACCAAAAGAGTAGTACTCCTGACAGACTGATGGCTGGCCCTTTTGAGGAGAAGTTTATTGGCCTATCACCACCATGTCCTCGGTACGATTAAGATGCTCGGTCTGATTTCTGATTTTCTATTTCTTATCGGCAGACGACCTATCTGGCGGCCAAGAACAAAGATCTCCTCCTGAGCCTTTTATCCGAGGGTGGCCAAGCCTAGAGGCTCCAGAACCGACTTACTGAAATGGAGGCCGAGCTGGCCAGTAGAGAAGAAAACATAAAAAATCTAGAGCTGGCTGCAGTTGAGGCCCATACAACAAATAAAGTTCTCAGGGCCGCCGCCTCTCTAGAGAGGAAAAACACAAAGGCTGCCAAGAAGGAATTGGAACCTGCCCAGGTCGACAACATGATCTTAAAGGTGGAAGTGTGCAGCGTTGAATCCAAACTGAGGGCCAAAGATGAAGAACTGGCACGGGTCCGTGACGAGCTTAAGAGAAAGGAATCTGAGTTGGAGGCCGAGAGGGACGTAATCAGACTTGAGGGGGTCGGGGATTGCGCCGAGATTATCCCGATGATATTGCCCAACCTGGATATAGGGCCTATCCATGAGGCCATCCGCTTCTGCAAAGGGGGAATCTCACATGAAGAGTTTCAAAAATGGCTACCCCTTCTCCCGAAGAGGTGATGGATCCCGACCCCATTTCGATCGCCCCGGTACCCCCGGCTCCTGAAGAGGACTGACCTGAGGCTCCTGCTCCGGCCCCTGAAGCTGTAATTTTTGGGGCCTCCCAGGCCGTCAATGTGGAAGCCACTGTCCCTCCTCCCGAGGTCGAGCCAAGCCATCCGCCATCCGAGCCTACCGAGAAAGAACCAATTGCTCATGCGCGGGCCGATTTATAAGTGGTAACCCGAATGGGGCCCCGTGTAACCCTGAACAAACTTCACTTTCCCTGTAATAACTTTTACAATCATATTTATATATGTATTTTTTATGTGTTTCTATTCCACATTTTTTTGTCTTTCATAATTTCCTCTGATTACTTTCCAGCAAACTATCACTCGAGGCCTGGCCGTGAGGGGACAACCCGAGCCAAAAATAAGATCATGCAGTGGAACGAAACCCGACTTCGAGCTAGGAGAAACACTTGGTGGCTCTGGGGGAATGTTATGTCCCCGGTCCGAAAAGACAGACTCGGTGGGACGTAACCCGACCCCGAGCTAAGAGAAACACTTGGCTCTGGGGGAATGCTACGTCCCCAGTCCGAAAAGACAGACTCGGTGGGATGTAACCCGACCCCGAGCTGAGAGAAATATTTGGCTCTGGGGAAATGCTACGTCCCAAGTCCGAAAAGATAGACTTAGTGGGACGTAACCCGACCCCGAGCTGAGAGAAGACATAATGGCCTCGGTGAAACGAATCCAGCCCCGAGCCAAATAACCAAGTGGCCTCGAGAGAGAAACGAATCCAGCCCCGAGCCGATTAACTAAGAGGCATCGGCGGAACGGATCCGACCCCGAGCAGAACAACCAAGTTGCCTCGGCGGAACGAATCCAGCCCCGAGCCGATTAATCAAGAGGCATTGGCGGAACGAATCCAGCCCCGAGCCGACTAATCATTGGGACTTATTCAGAAGGTAAGTGAATAAACCTTTGAAGCCCTATCAGATTTGGCATGGGCGTCCCCTTGCCAGACCAGTGAAAAACAAAACAAAACTTTTAGAAAATAAAATCAAAAAAAGGGTGTGACTTAACACTTATCCCAAAGCAACAGCACAGATGCCTCAAAACAGCATCCCGTCCGAGGTCTCCAAAACATAATTCTGAATCTTTCAATTCAGAGTCCCGGCGAACCAGGATTTGGATTAAAGTGAAGGGGTTATTTAGGGGGTGAATCCGGTAACGCAGCGGAAGCGGTGAAAATCCGATTTTCAGATTTCAAAACTTTTTCTCGGATAATTAAATAAACATATTTATTTAACATTCAATAATCAAATTATGAAAATAAATTCAATAAAACATTTTTAGGTGAATTTACCGAAATACCCTTGCTTTGTATTTTGTTCGTTTAGTCCGAAATTGATCCAATCAATTTTGAATGATTCTAAATCATTTCTAAGATGAACTTATGATGTTCAAACATCAAAACACCAAAGCAACCAAAATCCCCATTTTTCTCTCTCAAAGCCGAGAGCACCAAATGGTGCCCAAGTTGACCATTTGGTCATTTCATGCTTCAAAACTCATCCAAATGAAATCCAATCAACATGAAACTTTGCATGCCTCATATACACACCCAAATGCTCAACATATATGAAAACCCCCAAATTTGGAATTAGTTAGAAACCCTAATTTTTCAATTTCCACAAATTGGACAAATTAGGCTAATACATTAAATCAAATGTTTCAATCATCAATCTTTCATCCAATTCAAGTCTCAACACAATGAAACACTCAAGATCAAATCTAGGTCATTAAGAGTGGGTCAACAACTCTAGAATAGCAACTTGGTTTCATAAACCTTACAAGAGTGTTTATTACTACAATAGTTAAACACTTTATTCATTACACATGCTCTACAACTTCACCAAACTTTCCATCACCAAAAACATAAAGAATAAAGAAAGAAATAACCTAAGGATATCATATATGGAAGCCTAGATGCTAAGGAACATTTTCCTTACTAATAGTAAGTTGGAGAAAACTTACTAAAATCAAGCTTTCCTTGGTTTTTCTTTTCTTTCTCAAACTTCTTCAAGCTTTCTTCAATGGTGTTTCTTTTTGATAAAGTGTATTAGGTTAATGAAATGAAAAATGAAAAAACAATTTATACTTGCCAAAAAAGTGTCTTGGCCGAAATTTGCATACCAAATGCAACAAATTGTAATTTCAATTTCATTTACATTATTAGTAAATCAACTTGCATAAATATCTTTTATAACCTTTATTAGATATTTATTTTGGTCAACAATTGCAACTAATGTCATTTACTTTAATTTTCCTAAACAAGATATTTATATTTTAATTAATTTAATCATTTAACAATTATAAATAATTAATTAATTAATCAAATACAAATATATTAAATATATGTATAATATTTACATTAAATATTAAAAACATATATCATTTAGGAAATAAGTCAAATAACTCATTTTGACTATTAATTAATGTGTATTTAAATTAATCAAGTATTAAATGTAATACACAATAATTAAGTAAATGACAATCTAGTCTCTTTAGCATGTATCTTGCGTTTAACCATTAAACGACTTTATAAATAATCAATATTATTTATTTATGTTGCTCTAGTGCTCAACGAGTATGTTTCATTATTGAGACTCTCTAGGTTCAGGTATATCCGTCACGAAATCAAATTTCATGTCCATAATCTATCCACCCGTAGATTATGACGATCACGGATAATCTCGCTAAACCATACAGGTCGAGGTCATCGCAAATGTATAATTCCTCCGTCACAGGTATCCGGATAAATCCCAGAGATACAGATGTAAACGTCAAATCTCTATGGGGATTATCCAGTCGACTATTCTATTAGCAATCTCAAAAAGAATGTTTAGAACTAGCTTCTAAACTTACCACGGGCCCATGGTTTTATCTGATTGCTAATCATATGGACTACCTATGCTCTGGTACACAGAACTGACGGATCCTATCTTGATACACATAGGACACCCTGAGGATCTATCTACACCCAACGAACAGGCGGAGGTCTGATCTAAATAGATCGGTGACGTGACTGCCATCTAAGTGTAGAAGATGTCTCATGTGCCCACAATGGCATCTCAAGTCTAAGAATCACAAGTGCTACTCAACCCAAGAAGATTCTTATTGACGCTGGTGTACCATCCATTAAGAATCTTCGGTGAGTCGTTCAGTGTTTATCCGCTATAAACACCTACACGTCTATACTAGTCTCCAAGACAAATGGTTCATTGAGAAACCATTGGAATCATATATTCCAGTATACGACATGTACCGGTCTCAACGGGTTTACTATACTGACCAAGTAGTGTAAACCTCGACCAGGAACTGTCTGAGAATGACAACGTCATGATACGACTCAATGTCCGTTGCGACGCTTTTGCAACTGTATCATGACTAATCATTCTATGGTCATTACGTCTTTACCATACAAAAGAATAGATTATATTAAAGAAACTGCATATATTATTACTAATAATAATGTTTTACAGAAGTATTTAACAAAATACAACCGGGAATTGGCGCTCAGAGCACCAACCCCTACATAAAGAGCGTTTAGAATGGTAATGACACATTCCTCTATACATTTCAGGTCATTATGGAGCTTGCGTTTTGTTTGAGGGCTCCTCCTTACAACGCTGGAGCAGGCATACGCCATGAGAGTACAATCCCTCCACGTAATATGTTTCTCACAGACCCGAATGACCAAATAGGTAGGGATCAAAGAGTGTCCGAAACATTAAGAGCATGCTCTTCCTTATGTTCGGTAACATTGGAGCAATCAAACGCCACGAGGGCATAATCCCTCCTCGTGCTATGCTTCTCACGGATCCGAATGATCAAATAGGTAGGGATCAAAGAGTGTCCGAAACATTAAGGGCATGCTCCTCCTTATGTTCGCTAACACTGGAGCAAGCAAACGCCACAAAGGCATAATCCCTCATCGTGCTATGCTTCTCACGGATCCGAATGACTAAATAGGTAGGGATCAAAGAGTTTCCGAAACATTAAGGGCATGCTCCTCCTTATGTTCGGTAACACTGGAGCAAGCAAATGCCACGAGGGCATAATCCCTCCTCGTGCTATGCTTCTCACGGATCCGAATGACCAAATAGGTAGGGATCAAAGAGTGTCTGAAGCATTAAGGGCACACTCCTCCTTATGTTCGGTAACACTAGAGCAAGCAAACGCCACAAGGGCATAATCCCTCATCGTGCTATGCTTCTCCCAGATCCAAATGACCAAATAGGTAGGGATCAAAGAGTGTCCGAAACATTAAGGGCATGCTTCTCCTTATGTTCGGTAACACTGGAGCAAGCAAACGCCATGAGGGTATAATCTCTCCTCGTGCAATGCTTCTCACGGATCCGAATGACCAGATAGGTAGGGATCAAAGAGTGTCTGAAACATTAAGGGCATGCTCCTCCTTATGTTCGGTAACACTGGAGCAAGCAAACGCCACGAGGGCATAATCCCTCCTCGTGTTATGCTTCTCACGGATCCGAATGACCAAATAGGTAAGGATCAAAGAGTGTCCAAAGCATTAAGGGCACGCTCCTCCTTATGTTCGGTTACACTAGAGCAAGCAAACCCCACGAGGGCATAATCCATCCTCGTGCTATGCTTCTCCCAGATCCGTTGGTCAGAAAAAACGTACGGGAACACATTCCCTGCAGCCGTATTTCCCAAACTGGTCAGGCTGGCCATCTTACGGGGGCACTCCCTCCCCGCGATTACCATCTCGCAATATCCCTCATAAATGCAAGTCATAGGGTTAGTTCTTCTCCAGCTTCGGGGGTTTGACTCTACTACGAAAGGATCACGTGCTCCTTCATGCGTTTCATCCCTTGATGCAGTCCTGATCCTAAAAATGAAATGAGTTAGGTCGGAGCACTTCTGCCTGGAGTTTTTATGGTAGCACTTGTGATTGGTGTGTCACGGGTTTGGTGCGACTCATATCCCCCGACCTCGAGCACCATGCTATGGTACCGCTCAATGAAAGCCTTCAGGGGTTCGTCGTCCCCCTGTTTCATGAGCCTCAATTCCCCAATTGTCTTCTTTGGGACACATGCTCTTTTGAAGTGCCGAACAAATGACTTCCTAAGTTGCGCGAAGCTTCCGATGCTCCATGGGGCTAGACTTCTGAACCATAGAATGACAGATCCCCCCAAGATTAGGGAGAATACTTTGCAAACGGCATCCCCTACTATTCCTTGGACCTCCAACAATATGACAAAACTCTAAATATGAGATTTTGGATCAGTGTGGCCTTTGTTGGGCGTCATGGACGGCATATTGAATCATCTTGGGAACTTTACCGACCTTATTTCTTCAGTGATGGGGGATTCTGCCTCGTCGTCCCGAGTGTCTCCCGTATTAGTTTTGGGGTTCACTCCCCACTTGGCCATTTCTTTTCTTAACAAAGATCTTATATTGCCATCTGTGTTACCGTGCCGCCTCCTGCGGCCTTCTTTCCGTCTGTTACCACAGGTGCGACATTCCTCATGACTTGAGATTTCCCGTCCAGTTTCACCATACTTTATGTCTCCTCTTCTGGTGTCGCGGGGGCTATCATAGGAAGAATCTGGCGACTGTCTTCCTTCTTCTTCTTCCCACGTATCCTCCGTTTGTAAATTTTTTTCTACCACTACGGACCTCATCCCGTAGGGACCTTTCCTCCTAGGTTCATCGTCTTCGCTCTCATCTGCAACCATTTTTCCTTCCGCTATTTAACCTCTCCTCCAACTGGTTCCGTCTTCTAGTCTCTCATTATTCGTCTCTTACATCCTCTCCAGTCTGTCCATCATGGATATCAGAAGGATTTAATTTTCCTCCATATCGTTCCTCATATTTTCCTCCATCTTCTCCATCCAATTCGCTGTTGAACTCCCTGACGACCGGTGATTTCCACCTTCTGCCATTGTCTTACTACGCGAGCTGCTTTTTGTTGGAGTTCCCCACAGACGGCGCCAACTGTTGACGGCTGATTTTGGTCTCAAGGGCAATAATGGTTTTTTATTCCCGAGACAATCCTCCTCCAACTGTGAATTTGTTTTGTTTATGGGAAACCAAAAGCAAATTTGGAAAAAGATAAGTAAATTCACCAATCAACAAAGAGATTTAACGTGGTTCGGCGGATCATATCCAACCTACATCCACGGGCACAGAACATACGATGTTTTATTACCGAAATATGTTTCTCTGATCTGTTTCGTGTTTACAAGTCTAATTCTCTATTGTTCTCCTCCTTCTCACTCTCTCGTTTTCCCCTCCTACTTATAATCGCAAGAAACAGTTTTCCTTTTCCCATAGAATTCTTAGTCAAAACTACTTCATTTCCTTTATCTTATTAGGACACTGACTTATCAACTTTTCCCCATGAAAGTAGGATAACTTATCTTCTTATCCGTAAAAATAGGATTTTTTTTATCTTCTGGAGCATATCTCGCCATATTCTCGGTCTTCATGAGGTCGGTCACAATGATCTTTTGAATTGAGAATAGTCCTATTGATATGATAATGCCCGACCATCCGATCTGGAGTGGTCGGTTACCGATCATAAAGTGCTCGGCCTCTTACTGTTGGCTTTTAGTGGTCGGGTCGGCATTAATGATCTTGACCAAGAAGGGAGTTACCCTTTTACCCCTGCCGTGTTGCTTAAATACCATAGTGCTTGAAAATACCATGAACATTTATTTTATTATAAATTATATGATAAAATGTTTTGATTATTTTTGAAGTTTTAACAAGATATTTAAATTTGTTTATACAATAAAAACATTCATTTAGTTTTGTGGTAGTATGCACTCATTAGTAGTTGAAATGATATTGGGTTCAATAATGACAATTTAAAAATTTAAAAATTTAATTAAAATTTAAAAAAATAAGCCACGGGGCTGATATAGGTACGGCCCACCGAGTCGACACGTTCCGCGAGCCACGTGGGCCGTGCTCATGGGTAATATCGTCATATCGAGTTTTTTTTTATTTGTGTTGGTACGTCAACACGAATGTGCATATCTAAATATGTTTGTCTGGTAGGATTGCATCCAACTGCCTATTTTGATTGTTAAATTCGATAAAAAAAAAAAATATTTAAAAAAAAAAGAATACAAATCATAAAAAGTTTTCTAACGTTATCATTCATGGACAAAATTTCTATTCTCCCCTATAATAAAATTGTGATTTTCTTATAAGGCTAAATCAGTCATTAAAATTCATGTTTCAGTTTAGAACTTGAGTTTCCGAAATTGAAATTGATCCGTAAAAACCAACATAAACTAGACACATTAAAATTCAAGCCCTTCATTCCTTGCCAATTAATTGTAGTGAATTTTCGAAGTTAACAATTGAGTAGGGGATTTTAACGATTAGGCAGGATTTGAAATTTCGCTACCGCACTTTCGTAGCTTCGAATATAGATCCGTAAAATTATTAGATAACCTGAGTACCCTGATTTTTTAGAAAATTTGGGATATCATGCGTTGTATAGTCTACTTAATGTTTAAGAATTATTTTTCCCATGCCAAGTCTAATGAGTTCGATTTATTGTATGTTACTGACATGAGCTTAAATCGTTAACGATTCCATAATGAGTTTCTAGACAATCATCATTAACTTCAAATTTTTTGACTTAATTTTAATTGAAATCATGTAGAATTTAATTGAATTCATGTAGAATTCTTACATATTCCTTATTTAAATGAAATTGAATTGATAAAATTAAATTAAATGATATTGTATTCCATCTCAATTGAATTGAATTTGTAACATTAAATAATGTTATATAAAATTAAAATTATTATAATTTTATTATTATTAACAATTTAAAGGATGAATAGATATATGACTAAATTATAGAATATTGACTAATAATTTGAAACAAAAAAAATAATGGAAAATTTTATTTTATTATAAATTATATGATACAATGTTTTGATTATTTTTGAAGTTTTAACAAGATATTTAAATTTATTTATACAATAAAAACATCCATTTAGTTTTGTGGTAGTATGCACTCATTAGTAGTTGAAATGATATTGAGTTCAATAATGACAATTGAAAATTTAAAAATTTAATTAAAATTTTAAAAAATAAGCCCACGGGACTGGTCCAGGTACGGCCCACAGAGTCGACACGTTCCGCGAGCTATGTGGGCCGTGCTCATGGGTAATATTGTCATATCAGGTTTTCTATTTGTGTTGGTATGTCAACACGAATGTGCATTATTTAAATAGGTTTGTCCGGTAAGACTGCATCCGACTGCCTATTTTGATGGTCAAATTCGGTAACAAAAAAATTAATTATTTTTTAAAAAAAAAACAGAATACAAATGATAAAAATTTTTCTAACGTTATCATTCAGGGACCAAAATTTCTATTCTCCCCTCTAATAAAATTGTGATTTTCTTATAAGGCTAAATCAGTCATTAAAATTCATGTTTGGTTAAAAAGTTTTAAAATTGTGATCGTCTATTTAGTTTTTGTATAACGGTCAAAAAAGTCAAAGCTGGTCATATGAATTTTAGCTTTTTCGCCGCGTTATAGGGCAAGAATGCCAGGCTCCTCATTATAACGGTAACGCGCGTAAAAATATCTACAGCTTCCTTCTTTCTCATTCTTTAGTCTTGAAAATTACTCTTCACGGTTCGATCATGGCGCCCACGGGAAAGGGAAAATGCAAAATTGAAATCAAGAAAATAGAGAATCAAAAAGCGAGAATGGTTACTTTCTCAAAACGACGACAGGGTCTTTTCAAAAAAGCCCAGGAATACTCCAACATCACCGGCGCTCAAATCGCCGTTCTTGTTTTCTCACCGGTGGGCAATCCGTATGTTCATGGGTCACCATCATTTGACGCCGTTAGTGAAAATTTCTCAAACGGCGGCGGCGCAAGCGGTAGCCGAGAGGGTGCCGATGACGTTGGCCGCGGGTTCTTGATGGGTTTGGAGGATAAGATGAAACGGTGTCGGAGTGTCGATGATTTGGCGGCAGTGAAGGCGGAGTTGGAGGGGGTGAGAGTGAAGGTTTTGCAGAGACTTAAGCATATCGAAGAGGTTGATTTCGTCAATTCTTTACTGAATTAGGGTTTGACTGTGGATATAAAATTAGGGTTTGCTTCGATCAATTTAGAGTTGATCAAGATTCCATTTTTTTTCCTTATGGGTTCAAGATTTAGACTAGGAAAAGTTTTTTTTTTTTTTTTATAAAATATTTGGGTATATACAAAAATTAGGGTTATTTGTACACAAATTTTGTAATTGATTGTAAACATTGGGGGTTTAGGGTTTAGTTGATAACATTGAAGAAAGGGGTTCTTGAAATCTGTATAATGAATTAACCATCGTTAATTTTAATAAGAATGTTTGTTGAGTTAATGTGGTTTATCAATGTTTCTTGCTTGTTATCTTATGTTCTTATGACTCACTGTTCAATTGCACGTTCGAAATTTCGTTTACATTTAGTTAATCTTCATTGTTTTTAAAAAAATAATTATAATGTGATATGACTCTTGAATCTTTAGTGGGTGCTGAATTTGCTTGAATACGTAATGGGTTCTGGGTTTTGGTTGCTATTATAACATAATTACTTTCATGTCCGTTTTGGGGTTATGATGATCATCATGTGAGGTTCTTATAAAAGCACTTGCAACAATTCAATGCTGGATCTGGATATCATTGTATCATGGATTGTTTCAAAAACTAGCAGAAGCAGCAGTTATCTTGTTGATGTAGTTTTGCGAAGCTAAAACTTGTTGCTGGACATGTTCAGTTGAATGATGTATATAATTTTCCAGGCTCCGTTCTGAAAAATCTGTTGTTAACCTTTATTAAGATTGTATAAGAGATTCATCAAATCCTTGCATATTCTTTTCTCTGAATTCTGAAGTGTCCTGAAAGCTAATACTATGGATAACACTTGAGCAAAAGCCTTCTGAACAACTCTGTAACTGTCTTCATATATTTGATCTAAAACCCTCTATAGTAGTAAGTTCAGGAAAACGTCACACAGAAACAGACCTAAATAGTCCTTTCCGGGGTAGCCTTCTTTCCGCTTCTGTAATGCTTTTTCAGCATGATTCCAATCCCTTAATCCCTTACAGTGTCTAATAATACTACAGAGAAAATAAGATCTAAATTTCTCAAGAAACACCATGAAAAGATAGTGAACAAGTACTAGCTATGCCTTTTGGAGCGATCAGAGGCCACCTAAGAAGAAATAAAGTTATATAACTCCACCCAGTTGATTATTGCAACTGGCATCAGTATGTCCTCAATTTTGATCCCCCAATGACCTTTAGAACTCTAGCAGTGGATTAATGGATCCAGCGCTTAATAAAGCAATGTTGGATGATATTGCAGAGTTTATAGAGGAGTTTGACGCTCCCCTGAAGAAGTTGCAGGATAGCTCATAAGGAGTAAGAATGCTGAAGTTTACCTCCAGGACCTTGTTGGTTTCCTTTACAAGAACAAATTTGAGATTAATGAGCCTGAAACTCCTGAGGTTAACGAACTACAAGAATGGAAAGGCGAGAGAAAGGGAAGACCATCAGCGACATTAGTATGCAGAGAGAGCGGAAGAGGCAGATGAAGCTGTAGAGGATAAATGAGTTAGAACAATGTGAAAAATCAATTGTCATGTAAATGAAAAATCTGTAGAAACAAATTTATCAAATCACAAAATGAAAACATCACTGTCTTCACTACAAATCACAAAGATGAACTTGACCCCAGCTTTGCAATGACCTGGTCAAATTCATGCAGATTCACTAAAAATATTTTATCTTTTCTGTGTTCAAGCAATTAACCTCCAACTATCTGGGGAATTACTAACACAATTTCTTGGGAGATTGAATGAAAATTTTAACTTGGTGACAACTTACCAGACTTCAAACGTGTTCACAAATCCAATGACATATAATATAAATATAGTATTAAGACTTAAAACAATGATCTAGACTGTAACAAGTTTGATGCAAGTAAAACAATCAAAATCTCTTCAAATGGTTGTAGAAAATCAAGATCCTCAAATTTTAACAATGGAACATGTGAGCAAATAGATTTTCCTACAAAGTCGTTGAAATATCTTCAACATTTTGACAACATTCATTACAACAATATATAATTAATTTCATATACAAACAGAATAATGAGGACTACAGAAATCAGACAAGGTGATGTTGGAATGGAAAGTACTTTAAACTTGATCAATTGTGGAATACAAAATAAACACTCCCGTATGGCTCAGGAAAAACAGAACGAAGAGGAGGGAAAGGAAAAATTAATTAATTAATTAATAAAGAGGATTAAGAAAAAACGAAGAATATGTATATCTACGGTCTACAAACAAGGCCTAAGGACCTTGAGGACCAAAAGGGAAAGGAAACTTAGAGGTAATTGGTTAATGAGTTAGGAGGCAAGGAAATAAATTCTCCAATTGACAATCCCATGTGTTTCCATTTTAAGAAGTTATCATAATTGTTATAGCTGGGAGGCCATGGAAATGGATCTTTTGATGGTCCTAGAAACAGAAGCTTGGTCTCTAAATTCTCATAACCACGGTCAATATGACCAATACCACTTATCCTGCAGCCAATCCAGCTAATACCAAGGAAACCACACCTCTCAGTTCAGAAGCACCAAGCTCAGAATGTAACACCCCATAAATTCCGACGAATCACTTAATTATAGATGACGTAATATATGATATAAATCACGTTTGAGTGTGTATGTACTTGCGGAATTATTTTTTGGATATCCGATAATTTATTTGCAGTTCCAATACGAAATTATTTTCTATTATGTATCAATAACTTTTAGTATTTTAGCCATAACTTTGGCTACTGATGTCTGATTTCAGTGATCTTGGTGG
The DNA here is from genome assembly GCA_019454045.1 of Zanthoxylum bungeanum. NCBI lineage: Eukaryota > Viridiplantae > Streptophyta > Magnoliopsida > Sapindales > Rutaceae > Zanthoxylum > Zanthoxylum bungeanum. The sequence goes on along the minus strand of SKCR01011829.1, from coordinate 2,778 downwards.
AATTTCGAAGTTAAGACGAAGATCTACAACTTTTATGTTGAGTTTTTTCTCAAATTCTGAACAAAAATAGGTCAAAAATGCTAGTATTTTTGCATGTACTGTAACAGCTTGGGGATTTCTCTAGAAAATTCACCATGTGACTTATAAAAAAAATATAATTTTATTGTAAAAAAAATTTGCCCTTCATTATATAAAGCAACCTCACAATTTTTTTAGGTCCCAGATTACTATTCATCACCTTCCTAAAACACATTTTCTGGTTTGCTCTTCACACATTCCCCTTTCTTTACCTTAGCAAGATTGCTCCACCATTTTTGAAGAAAATCAACAATGTCTTCTAGGCTAGCACTATTAAGTAAGTCCATTTCTTCATTTTATGGTTCATTTTGTTGAAATTGAAGGTTATGCATTTTTCCTCAAATTTGAAAATTAGGGATTTGAGTAGTGTATGCATGACTTTCTTCTAAGCTTTGGAATAAATGTTTGTATATGCATTTGTGAGCTTATTATCATGCACTTGAGTTCAATTTATGGAAATTAGAAAATTTGAATTTCTTCCCCTTTATGACTGATTATGAGGCTCTTCTGTTTTATTATTTGTATTGAATATTGTTTGAGTTTTGAAGGTGATGGTGATGGTAAAAACATGAGGGAGAAAATAGTACTTAGGATGATTTGGAATATGCTTAAAGTATTTCATGAGAGGCGTGTCGAAAACAGTGAGTTGAGTGGAGAAGGGCTGGTTTTTGGTTTTATGTTTGAAGGCAATATGTAGTGGTCTATGCTTTAGGTGATGCTAGTTTATAGAGTTTGCTTTGACAGGTTGTGGTAATTCGGTTTTAAGTTGAGATTCTGATGTTCGAATGATGAACCGTAAAATTCTGAATAAAATAGACATATAAGAGAGTAACATATTCAAAAATCAGAATTTTCAGACTTAAGATGAAGCCAAACTGAATTTTGAAGTTGAGTGACCTGCTCCCACTGCACTCAGTTTTCTATCTGAATAACCCCTAAATTTCAGTTTAGAACTTGAGTTTTCGAAATCGAAACTAAGATCCGTAAGAATCGACATAAACTATATACATTAAGGTTCATTCTATTAAAATTTCATCCCTTGATTCCATCCAAATTAATTGTAGTGAATTTTCAAAGTTAACCATTGAGCATGAGATTTTAACGATTAGGCAGAATTTGAAATTTCGTACCGTACTTCCGTAAATTCGAATCTAGATCCGTAAAATTCTTAGATAACCTGAGTACCATAACTTTTCAGTGAATTTGGGATCTCATACGTTGTATAGCCTAATTAATAATTAATAATTATTTTTCTCATGCTTAGTCTAATGAGTTCGATTTATTGTATGTTACTGACAGGAGCTCAAATCGTTAACGATTCCATAGCGAGTTTCTAGACAATCATCAAGCTCTGTGAGTGGATATCTATGTTTTTGTTATATTTTGATTTTCGATTTAATAATGTGATATTTGAGTTTATGTTTATAAGTGTTTTAAAAGAAAGGATTTCAGATACATGTTTTTGAATACGTTTATGATTATATGATTCTGTCTTGACGCTCGAAAATATTTTGATGTTTTTAAACCGTAAAACTCTGTTTCCGTTGAGACGCATGAGAATCTTTTTCTGTCACGGTGCTTGATAGTTTTATATTTTTGACCCACCATGCCGCTTGTTTCGTTCCGCCTCTGTCGGAGGGCTTGTTATGGGGTCCGGACCATCTGAAAATGACTGGCCCACCACCCTTTGTCACATGGTCTTGTTGGGACATTGCCCGGTCTTTGCGTGCGACTCGGGTAATGGACGCTTGTTGATTTTGATGAGACTATTCCGAAAAAACATGATATGAGATTTTGATAATGGTTTTAAGATTTTGATGATTTTATACATAACAGATTTTATTTGATTATGTTATTTTTGGTATCCACTCACCAGGTCGTTCAAACGATCTGACCCCCCAACTCCATAATTTATTTTGCAGGTAGCTTTATCTAGTGAGCTATAGCTGAACAGAAGCCTGAGAACGAGGAATTGAGTTTACTACAGTCACTAGAGTATGGGTCTGATGCTAAGTTTGTTGTTCGCATTCAGATATAATGTATGTATGTCGATGTGAGTCAAGTCTAAATATATATAATATTACAGATATAAGGTACAATTATTTATTTAATGTCAGTGAGTTTGTTCTTATAACATTAATTAGTTTGTGACATGGTTTAGTCAATGTCTGTCATAGGTTATAATAAAAAGGAATAATCAAGAAAGTTTAGAAATGGTAAGAGGTTTAAGGTGGTGGTGAGGATCCATCACCTACCGGTAATATCTCTACACTGAGGATGTTACAAAGATGGTACCAGAGCATGGTCTTGGGGCCAGTGACTGTAGCAGAAGGGTGATAGTGTCTAATGTATGTGGTATGCCCGGGGTAGTTACACGTTCCGCGATCCATGTGGATCGTGCTCATGGCTAATATCGTCATATTGGGCTTTCTATTTGTGTAGGTGCGTCAACACAAATGTGCATTATCTAAATAGGTTTGTCCGGTAGGATTGCATCCGACTGCTTGTTTTGATTGTCAAATTCGGTAACAAAAAAAATTATTATTATTTTTTAAAAAAAACAGAATACAAATGATAAAAAGTTTTCTAACGTTATCATTCAGGGACCAAAATTTCTATTCTCCCCTCTAATAAAATTATGATTTTCTTATAAGGCTAAATCAGTCATTAAAATTCATGTTTGGTTAAAAAGTTTTAAAA